>BRYF01000016.1:8188983-8213983 GCA_030159135.1 Actinidia polygama | reverse complement strand
CTATAGCTAGATAACTGTTTGCTGCCTATTTAATATTCCTGGTTTATGATTTATTTACTAGCCATGTATCTATGTAACATATATTTATTGTCACACCCCAAATTTTCACGAGATTGGGCCACGTAGACAAACAACTCAAATGCGGAAAAGTCAACTAAACAATATGACAAATATACTAGTCATTACATCATAGTACAATACATCTATCCCTCCCGTGCGATCATACTCTCCATGAGCTATCAATTACAAAACTAAAATGATATCCCATGGACAATGCCCACACCGGGCCAAAATTAATATTACAATTCTCAAAATACATACTACAATGTTTATCAAAATAAACTACATAACCTGCATCCATATGCCTCACGATTCAGGATAACTCTCGGTACCTGAAATTCATTTTTATAGTCAAGGTGAGTTACCTTGAAAAGATTTAACAATAAACTTGATGTCTCAAGCCAAAATCATGATACATAAATATATGATGAAAACGTGATGCAAAATACTATACTTTCATTCATACCAAAATATGTTTTTCCAATCCGTGATTTCACACTTTTCAACAAGTTTTCCAAATTTTTGACTTTTCTCAAAAAGTATTCATCACTTCGAACAACACATAATTCTAATTCATGATTTATCAAATCATTCATTTCACAAACTCCTCGGCTTTTCTCAAAAAATATTCATTACTTCGTTTAGAATTTATCAAATTCTCAAATCATGTATTTTCCCCATAAGACAAACATCCAATAACTTAGAATGACACACCTAGGCTAATACCTAACCAACCTCATCATGTGTTAAGTATTTGAGACAACATTTGGTCAACTTCCCGGACTTTCACCGTGGACTTGACATTCTCTCATTCTGTCGCATTCCTCGGATTTTCACCGAAAGGGTCGACATTCCCTATATTCGTCACATTCCTCGGACTTTCACCGAAATGGTCGACATTCCCTATACCCGGCCGCATTTCTCGGACTTTCACCTAAAGGGTCAACATTCCCTATACACACACTCCTAGTGTGTCATTTTCAAAACCATTTCCAAATTCAATGTTCTTCATAAAATGTTTTCGCAAGTCACTATCGGTAGTGGTCTGGGCACTACCGGTAGACAGTGTCCTAGAGACAAGGCTACATAAATCACTACCGGTAGTGAAAAATAGTACTACCGGTAGAAGATCATCCAGAGGCAAACTGCTAATATTCACTACCATCCAGTTGCTAAATACGATAAATCACTACCGGTAGTGTAAAAGAATACTACCGGTAGACAACGAACCAGTGGCACAATCCAATAATCACTACCGGTACACGGTCATCCAGTGGCAAAATATGAAAAATGACTACTGGTAGTGGAAAAATGATTACCGGTAGATCGGGCTCTCAAGCCATTTCCAGGAAACAAAGGGAACTACCGGTAGGAAGAATATGACTACTGGTAGACATCGCAAAAAACAGAACGATTCCAGATCTCAAAACTCCAAACTTTTCAAACAAACCAAATCTTCAATTTAGAATTCAACACCCAAAATAGTGCCTCAATAGGCTACATTTAAGCTATCAACAACAACCCCAAGATTAAACCCCAACAAAGAAACCCCCTTTACCTCAAATCCAAGCAATGCAAGCTCCAAAAGGATTGTTGAAGATAAGATAAACCCTAGCTCTCCAACTTGCTCCAATCTCTAACCTTCTTGGCTCAAATCGACGCCCTTGTTGAGTAGATAACCTTGCTCCAAGAATCACTACTCAACTCACACTATCATTCACTCAAATCTAAGCTTTAAAGGCAAACCCTAGAGAGAGAAAGAGAAGAAGAGAAGAATAAGAACATAAAATGCTTCCCATAAATGTTTAGGTCAAATAGAATAAAAACCCCCAATGGCTCCAAGGCTATGTTTGGCTCCACACCATTTCTCAAATAAAATTAAACCAATCATGGGCCAAGTATTTGGCCCACCCTCTCAATCAACCCAATTTCCAATTCAACCAACCCAATGTATAAAATACCCTTGGGCCCAATTACCACAAGTAACCCAATTTAATTTAAATGGGTCCAACTTTACCAAAGCCCATAATGGTATATATATATACACACCTATGTATATATATACACACATGGCACGATGACGTCCTATATGCGTCCTAATCATTTATATTTTAAAAAAATTTTTGAAGCCTTACAATTATTAATATATGATAAGAAAGAAAGAAATGAAATCTAAAATTCAGAGAAATTCACAATGAAATTGCAATGTCTTTGGTCTATTCCTTGTAATATTTAATACTCTGATAAATATTTCAATGAAGACCTTGGAAGAGCATAGAAAATAAAAAATATTAGAGGATCATTTAAAATTTTACGATTCATCTTAGACACTAGGACATATTGCTATCCTACTTAGTTGCCAATGTCAGAGAGCAGAACACTTCAATACGAAGACCATCTTGAAGATTCTGGAAAAACCTAAAGGCCCCGTTTGATGGGAGGGACCAAAGATCGAGATTAGAAAATTATCACTAGGATTCACAGTACTTTCTGTTGTAAATGACAGGATTCACTTCTTGAATAAAATAGAGTTGTCTTATACCAAATCTCATCTGTCACCCAATTCCTCATTCATAGGTACAACTCACACGGGATAGTAATATGCACGTTAAAACATGCACGCAAGAGGGACAAAATGGAGTGTGCAATGGGAAACATATCATAATTTCAGGCTCTAAGTTTACTGCAAACATGTTCGAGAATGCTAGTATGATAATCTAAAGTTTATGCATCAATGATGAATCATGGGCTAAGGTGATCCAAAACCTTAGGAATAGAGGGGTGGTGGTGGTGGTGGTGGTGGGACATTTATGAATAGGCTCATTAATTTTTGTTTCTTCTTTACCTTAATCTGACATGCTTGACTACAACCTTATTTGAATTAGATGTGACAAATGTAAAAAGGATATTAGTTTATTTCTTGAAGTGAGTCAAGGTAGAGGTATTATTTCGCTAGAGAAAGGCAATAGACGATAAGCCAATCAATTATGGATTTTGAATAACACTGTTAACACTTCACTCAGATATATGACTAACATAATAAGGGATATTTTTAAAAAACATTGGTTGCAAAAAGTGAAATATTAGTTCTTCAAATCTGACCGTCTGACCGTATGTTCATTACAAAGGATTTGTGCTGACATTTTTTGGATGAAATTATTGGTCTCCGCTAGTGGCACTCCACTCTCATCTTTCGAATTTCAAATCATAGGTACCTTACGAATATAAATTAATTGGAGGATAGTGTAGTAATCTAAAATTGGAGATATTCAGGCTGGGAAAAAATTTATTTGCTTTACTTGTATGGTTAAATGTTGGTTTTCTTGCTTTGCTGCAGATCGATGAGGATGTTCTCCAAGACGTACTTAAGATGGGAGTTGACAAGAACCATTTGATTGAATCTCTTCGAAACAGAATACAGAATGATGTAACCCTCTTCTTTTTTTTTTTTTTTCTTCGTTTTTTGATCAATTTGGTCATATCACTTACTACACTCTTTTGCATTCCAGTCCTTAATCTCACTACGGTTTGCTTCAGGCCACTGTTGCATATTACTTGCTTTTTGACAGCCGGTCCGTTGTTTCCAGTGGTTATCTAGGAGCGGAGTTTCAGGAGTCCATGGTGCATATTTTTCCTTTTCTTTTGTGATATTGTTATTTTCTAGTTTCTTTTCTCATAATATGGAAGCGTCCTGTTGCGCAGTCTGTCTTATATTCTTACGTATGATATCCTACTTTTGGTGTTAAAATCACTCTGTTTTGTGGTAACTTCCCAATGAGATACCTTTTAAGACGTGCTATGCTTTGATAATTATCCTTGTTACATTATAGAATAGTGGGTGGGTTGGGTGAGAGGGGGTGGGGGGTGGGGGAAGTAATTAGTACTGATAGTAATTTGGGAAGTTATGTAATATTTATTCTTTCTATATGAGATTATATGTGTGCATTAGGGTTAAGCTGATAACCCTAATCTCACTTTTTCCTAACCTTCATGGTATCAGAGTAGGTCTTCCATAGCCATCGACTGCCACCGCTATTTTCCCACCACCATAGCCAACCCCCATCTTTTAATTTATTTTCTGAATCTGGTACTATTTCGGCAATGTTCAACACTATTCGAACACTGTTTATCATTGTTTGACACTGTTGCGCACTGTTTGGTACTATTTTGAAACTTAATATACAAAACATGCATTACAAGTTTATTTGCAACATTCGACCTTAATTCTTAGAATACGCAGTAATCTGTTTACATACTCATTTTTTTCTCTATTAAGTATAGAAAGAGAATTAGTCTTATTTTGGATGGTTAAAATTTGTTTCTTCTCATAGTCATTTTTTTCTCTATTAAGTATAGAAAGAGAATTAGTCTTCTTATTTTGGATGGTTAAAATTTGTTACTTCTGTGTTTAATTGTCAATAACCTTTACAATGAAGCCAAGCAGTATATTGAGTTGTTGATCACTTGAACACATATACCCGCCTTACCAGAAACATGTTAAAAAGAAATAAATACTATCTTATGTTGCACTAGTGATGGAAATTTTGTTACCTTGCTTAATTGGAAGCACTGATCAAAATTTTCGTTGTGTTGTTTCAGCGAGCATTTAAACGGAAACATTTGAGAGATATTTCGAAAACCTTTCAAAAGATTAAAAAAATATAATACATAAGATGTTTATAAACTGAAAGCAAAAACATATCTAAATGTATAGAAGCCTAATAGTTGTTAATTAAACATATTCGATTTATAGATTTTTTCACATATCCATGTAAAGGAATAAGTGCAAAATCAATAAGTAAATGTTGCTAAGAACTATTTTTTTAGGTTATCGGATAAATTATTGAATATAAGTGTATATAATAACAATTTTATAACTCCAATCAAATAAGGTCTAAAATTCAATAGAATAGTCATAATAATAGTGTTTCGATACTAGTTGTAATATATCTTCTTAATATTGTTAAAAAAAGGACAACTATATCTTTTTAATATTGTTAAAAAAAGGACAATATTTACGAGAGATTCTAAATTTGTGTCAACCTAATTTATTGTTTCATTGTACTCCACAATATTTTGACCTGTTCAACAATGTTCTGATTTATTTAGTCGAAACACTGGAATTTTGTTATTTCTGGTAGTGTTTCGTTTCAATTTATTAGGAAACGAAAACGTATCGCCCTTCAATGGAAACCAAATGAAATTTCCTTGATTAGAACACAATAATTTTTTCAGTTTATATTCTCATTTGCAAATCTTATTTCTGTGGTATCATGTTTTGATATGAATAGCTAAATTTGTGTTAGATTCATGCCTCTTCTTACAGGTGGTTATTTTGTCTGGTTCTATCTTTTGCATTCTAGACATTTCACTTTTTGACTTCTCTGTATATGCCAAATGTCCATTGATGTGCCTACCTTCTTGATATGAGTGAAGGGCATTAGTTTTGTGCGCATATTGTTGTTGATGAAAGAGGTATTTAGGTCTGGAGGGCCTAATCTTTGGAAATTGTTTTACGTAAATCTTTTTAGGAGTATGGTTCTACCGGCATGCATCTGGATAATGCTTTAAATTTGGCAGTTGGGCAACACTTGCTTCAAGATTCTGGTTTGAGGCCGCAGTTGGCAACTGAGAGAAAGTGGATTCTCGGACTGCAGGTTCAATTTACTTTCTTTTAAATTTCTTAACTGATGCATAAATATGACAAGAAAACCCTAACCCTGGGTGCAGAACAGAACCCTAGTTTGAGGGGACCAGGATGAAAGCAGAGTTATTAAAGGCGAGAGGCGCAAAAGCTTGTAGAGCCTCAGGAGGGAGGCGCAAGGCAAGGCGCGCGACTTATCGAAGCGAGGCGCACATTATTGACATAAAAAATAAAATATAATATACGTTTGATAGATGAGATAAGGCATAATTTATTAATGTAGCAAATCACAAATGTCTTACAAAATATCTAAAAAAAAATTAAAGTAGCAAATCATTCGATCATCATACAGATAATAACATAAAAAAATAAAATAAGAATAAATAAATAAATTAAAAAAAATAAAAAAATAATGATAATAGCAGGAAAAAAAGAAGAAAAAAAGGTAAAAAAACTAGAAAATAAAAACGTATTGTGCAATAATTCTTCTGTGGAAGAATAAAGAGAGAGAAGAGAGAAAGGAGCGGTGCTTAACTTCTTGGGACGTCAACAACAATCAAATCAGCCACGGTGATCAGATCTAAGTTTCAAAATGAGCAGATCTGAGTTTCGCCGACGAGCAAATATGAGAATCGCATGAGGCACGCGAGGCGCACAAGGCGCATGAGGCATGCGAGGCGCACGAGGCGCGCGCCTCAGCAAAGTGGTTGTGCCTCACCCACTTTGAGGCGCCGTGTGCGCGCCTCAGCGACTTGAGGCGCGAGGCGCAGTGAGGCGCGCGCCTCTAACAACACTGGATCATGAAAGGATGAAAAATTGAAGGGACCATTTAATGAAAGCACATGAATTTAGCAGGAATTTTAAAGGATTTCAAGGGTTGAGTTCTTCAGAATCGAGTTCACCGAAAATCTAAAATCTAAATGTTTCTAATACAATTTTGTTTTCAAACTCCGGTCGTTTTTATATCTAAAAACACAAAATATCTGGAACCAAAAATGAAGAGACAATAAGTGAAAACAGTACCAAGCGGGAGTTGTGTCCATATTATTCTGTTCTTCTGTTACTGGCCGGCCCTAATAATCTAGTCAGAAACAAATTATGGAATTACCCATAATTCTTTCAGCCTGCTTCTGAGAATTTGTTGTTTTAATTTGTGCTGATTCTACTTGTATCCCTTCCTCAGTCTCCAGCACATCCTCGTGAGATAATGAAACAGGTTCTCTTGGCTCTGCAAGAACTGAATGTGGGTTGGAAAAAGATTGGCCACTATAACATAAAGTGCAGGTGGTTTCATGACTTTCAAAATCCTGAAGCTATCAATCATCCTCACAAAAACCATTACATCACTGATGAATCCGCCATTGTTCATAATGATTATCGTGCTCAAAGCGTCGTGAAGTTTGAAATGCAGGTATTTCATTTTTCAGTCTGTTCCATCTATGAATTGTCTGCTTGATTATTTTGCTTCAGAGTTTGCCAATTCATGAAGTAGTCATGATCATACGTTCTATGACATTTTAAATTTGAACGCACCTTTTTTTATTTTAGGAACATCTCCTCCCCATCCTAATCTGGACCGGACCGTCGAGTCCAGCTCATTTGGCCCATGCTTGAACCAACTTTGATGATCCGAGCCGTTCACATTGTAAGGGTTCACAAAGGATGATCCGTGCAAAAAATCAAGTTGATCGGATAACGGTAATCACATGTTTGGATCAAATTTGTATTAAAAGAATGGACGGTTATGCTTTTTCATATAATTTTAAGTATAACCGTCTATTTTTCATACAAAACTGATCCGCACATGATTATCGTTATTTTGTCAACTTGATTTTTTGCGTAGAGGAGTTATTCGCCGAACACTAAAATGTGAACGGCTTCTCTCCAGTCCTAATCTTTATGAAGATTTTCCGTCATGAATAGCTGAATGCTGAGTAAGATTCGGTGATTCTTATTCATTCTATCATTTCAAAACCATACATATAATGAGAATGAGGTGGTTTTGACTACTTAAACAGCTGAGATTTAAAGATTGATAACTTGACATGGCCTGCTGATTATTGCAGAAAGAATTAATCTGTTAGTGAGTATTAGGATTCGCTTATGATATGTTCTGGTATCCTTGCAAGAAATAGGCAAATGATGCTTTTACGTTTTGGTTACAACTTTTGATATTAAGCACCCAATTATAACGAACTATTAAAGTTTTATGCATTGTTTTGAAGTTTCATAGACCAAACGATCTAATGATCTAAGTCGTCTATTAGTCTATTTTATCCGTTTCTCTTTTTGGAGGACTTCTCAATGGAAAAAAAAGAAGCAGCAGCAACAACCCTAGATCGACTCCACCACCTACATTTGCTACATGCAATAATAGGTTTTCAGTTTCACAGGATTAGAGATAGCGGCTGACATATGTAAAAGATTGCGATGTTAATTGTCATTACCGTTCATTTTGAAATCAGCCTGTTGATGCTGATATGGGTCTATTGTTTTTATGTTGCAGCTCTACAAGACTCGCGAAGAGAATTATCTGCTTGATCTGCAGAGAGTGACCGGACCCCAGTTCTTCTTCCTCGATCTCTGTGCTGCTTTCCTCACACAGCTTGGGGTTCTTAATTAGAAGGCCTCAGTAAGAAGCATTGACATTGCTGTCTTTATGAACTGCTTTTTTTGTTTTGTTTTTTCGTAGTTTTTTTCCCCTCCTTATACCTAGATCATTAGCCCAATTCATGGGGATTTAGGAGCCAGAATATCGTTGACCAAACTTAGATTTTGAAAAAAATAAAAATAAAAATAAAAATCATGAAACAAACACATTGGGGAGGATTAGTTCTGCACAAACACAATCTACAGCAACTGCATACACAAAAAAAAATTGAAAATTAATTTTTAAAATACAAGTAAACCATTTGCTTCACTTTATTCTTCTGCCCTTTTTTCTTGTACTTCAAGAAAAAGTCTTTTTTTTTTTTGTAGAAGTATAGCAACACTTTGTTTTATCTTCCATGAAAATCCTGCAAAAACAAAGGAGAGCCAACTACAACCCCTGAATCATCACTGATCTCAATGGTCATATCGCCTTTAGTGTCCCTCTTGCTTGATGGGTTCAAAGCAGTAAGCCCTTCTTCATCACCATCCTGATCAGGAAGGTCAAGCTTTGAGGCTGCCTCTTGAAGCTGCAAAGCAAATTCCAAATTCCACAACACATCTCCCATGGAAGGCCTATCGACCCCGTAATCCGCCACACATTTCTCGGCTGCTTCCACGTACTTCACCACCGATTCCTCGCTAACGCTACCCACAAGGAAAGGGTCAATAATCTTCTCAATTAAGCCCTTCTTGTGCTGCTTCATTGCCCACTCAGCCAAATTCACTTGCTCTCTAGGCAATGTTGGGTCCAAGGCAGGCCTTGCACACAACACCTCAAATAAGACCACCCCAAATGAGTAAACATCAGATTTCTCTGTTAGTTGTTGCCTTCTGAAGTATTCTGGATCAAGGTACCCAAAACTGCCCTTCACAGCTGTGCTCACGTGTGTTTGTTCCAAGGAAGGGGCAGCTTTAGACAAGCCAAAATCAGAGACTTTTGCGACAAAATTTTCGTCCAAGAGGATGTTTGTGGTCTTAACGTCACGGTGGATTATACCTCCTTGATATGCGCCGGTGTGGAGATAGTGCAACCCACGGGCTGCACCGATGCAAATATCAAGCCGTTGTTTCCACGACAGAGGAGGCGGGGGGCATTTTGATCCATAGAGGTGGTCGCGGAAGGGACCATTGGACATGTACTCGTAGATGAGGATCATTTCCGAGTTTTCGTCACAGTACCCGATGAGAGAAACCAGGTGGCGGTGGCGGAGCTTGGATAGCATCTGGATCTCTGTCTCGAATTCGTTGATCCCTTGTGCTGAGCTAGGGTTTCCCCGCTTTATCGCGAGCTTGGTTCCATCCTCCAACTCCCCGAGGTACACTTTCCCGAACCCCCCAACACCGATCACTGCACTTTCGTCAAAGTTTTTGGTTGCATTGCGGAGCTCAACGAAATTGAAGGACTGGCCCAAACCGGTTCTAGTGGACATGAAGCTAGAATAGCTAGACTTGCTCTTGCTAGACATGAAACTACATTGGCTGGTATTGAGAGGAAATAGCCATGATGAGAAGCTTCCTCTCTTCTGGTTCCAGTTTTTAGGCCTTCTTCGCCACCGAGCCACGCCAATTATGAGCAGCAAAATTACTGTTACCCCCATAGCCAAAGCAAAAGTTGCAGCAATTTGGATTTTAGTAGGTCCTGAATTGGAAATTTTGTACCTACCTCCATTGGAAGAGAACAACCCATCTAAGCTTCCAGCCAAATTGCTCATTTTCATGACCTCAAGGCCATTGAGAATGGCATTTGGGAGGGTTGAGAGAAGATCAGAAGCAGGGCCAACTTGGACCATTATTGAGCTATTTGTGATGGTGGAGGCATTGACCACAAAGTCCTTGTAGAAAGGGACTGCTAGGCCAGAGGTGAGGGTTGAGAGGTCAAGACTTGACACACCCAAAAGCCCATTCACATAGACATTGAAGTAGAGCTCATTGAGGCCTATGCTCACAATGTCACAAAAGTGCATTCTTATCAAGTAAGAGAAGGTTGGGTCAACTGTCATGACCCAGGTGAGGTTGAATCTCGGGTTGGCCACGCCGGAATCCGCCATCTCCTCAGCCGTGGCGTATACCCAATTCGGGGCGGTGAGAGGGGTTGCTCCACCCACCGGGTATTTGATTAAATCCTGAGCAACTGAGACGTTCCGAGCTCCTTGGGGGAATGTCATGAACTGGGTATCGGGTAGCCAAGTCCTTGACAACGTATCGTTTCTAGGAGTTATAATCGGCCCTCCCACGTTCAACCGGTACGACACTTGAAGCGCATAGTTGAACAAGCCGTGGAAGTCTCCTACCGGGGAAACTGATGATGCCGAATCGGGAATGAGATCGTCGGGGGCAGAGACGAGCTCAATGGCATTGATGAACGCGAACGAGTCCTTCGTCGGGGAGAACTTGAGGGAGAATCCGTCAGATGTGAGGTTGATGAGGTACTCTTTGAACACCAATGTGGTATTGTCGTTGACAGAGAACCGGTGCAAGAGAACAGAACTATCGGTCGTGACATCGAATACGGCAGTTGTTAGATTATACGTCGGGTGTGGAAGAGGGTAGAAGTAGAGGCGTAGCCAGTGCCGTCCCGGTTTGAAGACGAGAAATCTGTACATTGAGTCATCTTGGAAGATCCTTGCAGTGAGATATAAAGGATGCGATGAAGTTGACGAAGGAGAGACGGTGCTAGGAATCGAATCGATAGAAGTTAGTATGTTTTCGTCCGTGGAGAGGAAAGAGGCCGATTGGGGATCGGACTTGAAGGTCCGGCCATCGTCGAGAACTGTGTTTTCTGGCGAGCCACAATTGATGAGGTAGTTATCAGTTGGTGTGAATTTTGGAAATGAAGGGGAGGAGGAAGAGCCATCTGCTTTGGCAATGCAGGGGACTCTGGAGCTGAACAAGAGGCAGAGGAAAAGTAGGTGAAGTGACACCACATGCTTGTTTTCACCACCCATTTGGGCTGTGATTGGAAGCTGTTAGTAGTGGTTTTGGGCTAAGCACGGCGGTGGAACAGGCATTGTGGGTTGGCCAAAAGCAAGTCCTCCATGTTTTTGAGGCTTAGAAGGAGATATTTTGTATAAGAGAGAGAGTAGGGGGCAAGTAAGGGGTGAACGTGCAACCTTGTATGGGAATAGGACTTGATAAAGAAACTAAGAATATTTGGTTAAGAAGAAGACTTGATTTTTTTTTGAGATTTCTAGGAAGATTAGTGGAGTGACGTGGGACCCATGGATAATCTGATTGTGTTAACAACTACAAACGAAACACAAGTCAAAACCGCGTAACCAGCTAGGATGTGGGACCCTAAACCGTGTTAGTGGGACCCCTCAGGAGGTACTTTTGTCATTCTACAATCGGATAAGACAATAAAAATATCATTTCATTGTTCCATCCACATCCAGCTGATAATTGGCCATCTCTCACACACACACACACACACACACACACACACACATTAAAAAACAAAACACAATTTGAGAATATACAAAATCCAATCATTCTGCAACAATTCTTGGCAAAGGCTTGGACTTCTTCCAAGTCTGAGTTTCAGGCAAACTGTTTGCAAGTAAAGCCCTTTGGGTAGGTTTTTTTTTTGGAGTTAATATAGCTTCTTTGGTTTTTGAATTTTGTCTTCAACAAATTGTTTTTTATCTGATCAAAATTTTATATTTTTTCAGTTTATCTAAGTGAGAAAAGTTTGAAAATATAAAGTTTTTTTATCTGATTTGGGAAAAAGTTCACTAAAGACAAAAATAAATTATTTTTACTTGAAAAATAATATTAAAAATTATTTATTTTTGTCTTTAGTGAATTATATGTTAAATGAAGTGAATTTTTATATTTTCAGACTCCTCTTTTAAGAAGAATTGAAAAAATATAAAATCATGATCAAACAGTAAAAAAAGTTACGTAAAGACAAAAAAAACTCTAAAAAAGCTAACCCATACATGGCCTAAGCATGAAAAGTTCTACCCGAATGAGAAAAATAAAATGAAAGAAATAAGAAATGGGGAAAAAATGGGTATCAGAACTTTCCTTATTCAAATATCTGAAATAAAAAGAAGACACGTTTTAATCAAAACTAAACTCTGAAAATATGAGTGAATATATTCAAACAAAAGCTCTGAAACAGGAAACATATACATATCAATGATATAAAGGGAAAAAAGTTGGTGGCTATGTTAATTCAATTAGGTTTCATCCTATTATACAGTAAAAAATGAGGATCCACAACAATGTGGATCAAAGAATAGTGAATAGCTGTATATAAACATACCCCAATTCTTCAATTTTTTTAAAGTAATGAATATGTAAAAAAAATTATATCATTCTCTATATCCTTGTTCTTCTGCTCCCATGTAAACTAATGCCCTTCTTATCCTCTGCAGACGAAATTCCAAAGCAAACTAATTATAATAATTGCGGAGACTAATTCCAAAATTTCCAATTTGAAGAAACAAAGTGAATCGTGGCGTTGTATATATAGGAAGCACGGTGCTGATCATAGGGTCAGATTATTTAGATAAGAACTCTTGTAAATGAATATCGATGACATTATCAGCCAAGCATGGAACTTGTGAAATAGAATTTGTTAAAAGGGTTGAGATTCTAATTCTATACCTCAGTTGTATCTCTCATGCGAAGGAGTTGCAATCGTTCTGATGGCCTCCGATTTGTTAGAGTAGCAAGCTGAAACGTAAAAATAACACTGTGAGACACTATAAAAAACCAACTTCAGGTCTTAGATGATGTGTGTTTAAACTATGGATACCCAAAAACTGAAGCGCTCGGGATCCCGTGTCGTGGGCATCATCGATTCTGCTTTATCAAGTTCCAGAAGTTTAAGTCGATCTGCAAGCAAATTTATCATGAAACATGAATTAGTGTGTCATCAAGGAAAAGAGAGGTGAATGAATGATCCACACTTTTTCCTATTCCAATTCAAATTGGGTAACGACTGCACACAAAAGAGACTTCCATAGTAGCCAAAAAAGAATAATTCATTGGCAAGGGACATTATTGGAAAGTAGCGTGAAACGGGGCTTAGCTATACTGCCGGTAAAAATCTCTTGGTAATTATATTATATCTACTAAAGACCAAGGACACAAGGATGAAATTCACTTGTTTCTATTGCAAGTGTTCTAATTAATTGAAGTACAACCACCCGCACCTTGTTCTAATGATATGTATGTAATTAAGATAAGAGTCCTGATTTTGAGAGAATCATTTACTCAAAATTAGGAAAAGAGATGATATGTTTCCAAAATCTTATAATTTAGGAATGACTTTTTCATACCTGTAGATCTAATCATGGAGACAACTATTAAAATTCTGGGAGTGTTAATCTTTGGATTTGAGGCGACCCACTTTTTATTTTTTTATTTTTGTTGGTGGAAAAGAAGGTAGTAATATACTAAGAAGTGGAGTGCCATAAATTTAGAAGGGGTCATTGCCCCTGCCAACAAAAGAATTTTCTCAATTAAATGGTCCTCGGAATCATTCATTTCGTTGACTATTCAATTTTCACCCACAACAATGCAGAAGAAAGATTTGATTGGATATAATTTGTCCATGTACAGCAAGTTCAATTCGTGGTGGTCCAATTGATATTAGAATAAGAAGAAACAAAATATTCAAGGCAGACAATTCATCATCGATTTTTCTTTGACATTTACCTCGTCGTTGTTGTGCTGCATCGCGTGCCCTCCTCATCCATGATCGAGCAAATCCAGCAGCATTATTTGTCTGTTCCTGTAACTGTGAAATTCCAGAAATTAATTGGATATCTCACAGTAACCAAAAGAGAACAGTGATATCATCTCTAGGTAACAGTGATGCCATCATTTATAGAGAATGAATACAACACAAGCAGTTGTTAAAGCTATGAGAAATGAATCTTGTCTCCAAGTTTGGTTCGTGTGTCTCATTCAAGTCCCACCATCTACATTAGGGTCTTTATAGACAGCAGCATTAAATGGCATGAGGCTTTTAATGGCAGGAGGTTGAAGCATTATGCATGCCATTGAACTTCCTAAAACAAAATAAACCTCTCGTTGAGCAAAAAATAATTTAAAAATTTATTTGTCACTGCGAGTTAAAAAAAAAATCAATTACACGACTTGCCAGGTCAAATGAACCAAGGGAAAGAAAGCAACAAAACGTGCACTAGAGACCCAGTTTGTCTTTTGAGACATACACTCGA
Organism: Actinidia polygama; assembly: GCA_030159135.1. NCBI lineage: Eukaryota > Viridiplantae > Streptophyta > Magnoliopsida > Ericales > Actinidiaceae > Actinidia > Actinidia polygama. Next base: position 8,199,433 of record BRYF01000016.1, on the reverse strand, counting down.
TGAGACTCTTGGGCTCCATTTTGAAGGACGTGGATCTCAAATCAATGGATTTAGTATTCCATTCAACAAAAATATAAGAGATTTAGTTATAGGTGGCATGTGAAACTAGAGTGGAAGGTGGATTAGAGGTAAAGGAGATGTATTTGTTGTATATCTACAATCCTTAACATGAAAGATTTCAAATCACTCCTATTTATTAGTCATTTTAAATTCATAATAATAAAGTTACCAAATGAGTCAAAATCCACATACAAACTACCAAATTTAAATTTAAACTATTCTCATTAAACAATAATGTGAAATCCCTTCATTTGAAATCTACATCTTGTAGGAAGCCTTGCTAGATTTTCCAAGCCTTGACGCATTTTATAACAATCTTATGTACAGGATCATTATAAATCAAATAAAGATAGATGTCCGCTAGAGTTGCGGCAAAGTTGCAGCAACACTTACATCAGCTTTCTCTCTTGTTCCTTCTGATGGGTATATATCCTGTACCCATTCAATTCCAGCCACTCGATACCTTCATAAATCATGCAGTACCAAAACATAAGGCCAACTTCAAAATCCAGACAGCTTAATAAAAACTCAATCACACCAATAGGCACCATAATAGTTATTTGACGTCAAATGGTGATTACTAACCCATCTTGATCCCAGTTTCGAAGGATGCGGAATCTCCTGCGGCTTTCAAGCTGCATCACATTGTGCCCTTCTTAGTTCTTAGATAATCAGAATTGGTTAATGTACAAAATGGAAGTTGAAAAAAAACAACCTCAGCAATTATATATGACGGCCAAAAAATCTCTCCCAGATTTTAAAAGACAGATACAGAACATTTTTCCCTTAATAATTGCTAAAGGAAATGACAATTTTTAAAGGAAAGAAATTCATTATATAATTTTTCTCCATATTCAGCTTTACAAAACCCTAATCTAGGAAAAAAGTTAATCCACTGCAAGCTGGATGAATAAACATACCCCGCATAATATAATAGTAGTTCACCCCTTATATATGTGCATCTTGTATATTTGCATTTTATTAGTGTGCATAGTAAAGTGATGATTCACTAATTCCCGACAACCAGTTCTGACTTCAGGATTTGTAACCAACACATTATCGATTTACTTCACTAATAACTCCACGAGTTTTCTGGAACTACTCCCCATAGTTTTCCCAAATAATAAAAAAAAAAACTTAAGTCACACAATAGTTCAAGAAGCATAAGAAAAGGTCCCTTCCATGCTTCAACCTATAGGAACACTTTTTATCGCTGTTACGTTGGAAGATATAACCGTGCCACAACCCTTTTTAAGCACAAGAATTCAGTAAAAGCACGAAGAATTGAACCTAAGACTTGTAGTTTCTAAGCCATGGACTCCATTTAACATTACAATGTGGGTCATAATATATCCATTACCGGGAACGTTCATTTGTTTCACAGAATGGAGGTAGGTATTCCTGGATATACGGTTGTAACTTGTAAGAATTTCACTGGAAGTATGCACTCCCACTAGTATACAAGAAATAAACTGTAGCCAAAAAAATAAATAAAGCTATCCAGAACCAAGAAATTCCTTCCCTGTATGTCGAAAAAATTGGAGGGCTATGTGATTACAAAGAAAAAATGGATAGACAGGATGTCCCAACTAGGATATACAAGAAAGACAAGCCTTTCAAAAGACAAGACAAGCCTTTCAAAAGACCAACAAAGAGATTCTAGGTTGTCTTCCCATGCAGATAAGATATTGGATGAAGCAGGGAAACAAAGGGATAACAAGGAACATAAGAATGATTATCAGTTGATGTTTCACCTCTAGAAAGAAACGTCCATCTGGAAGTGGCTCACATCTGTACCATACACAAAAAAGATATCAGCATACAAGTCAGAAGAGTACGTAATAAAAACTAAAATTACAAGTTTCATACAAAGGAATAACACCTACTCAGTAATCTCAACTTCACAAGCAAAATCGGCTATGGAACCTGTCGTAGAATCAGTGATAACCTACAGTATTAACAGACAGGCCACAGCCAGAAATAGTGAGGAAATGCAGGAACATCCAAGAAAACTTAAAGAAGAGAAGGGAAAGAAAGACCAGTCAAATTAATATACCATTCCCATGCGACGATTCCCTTCCATTATTCTCCGAACCTGTCATCCAAAGATTTAACACAAATATTAATAATGACACGTTGTAAAGCAAGACGACAACGAAATGATAATTATGTGAAACATAGTAACATACATTGATTTAGACATGTTCCAATTACCAACTTCAGGATATACTACTATTGTCACAATCCAACTCGCCATTTAACTCTGAATCCTAGGCTTTCCTGCTTCGATTGTCAAGAGTGAATATAGGAACTATGAAGCGCACATGGTGGATCATGTCTGAACATTCAACCAAAGCCATCTTGGGGTTCAGCAATAGCTAAGCATTGTGGCCGTCACAGTTCAAGCTACCTATGGACTGGCTACAACCTATGGTTACCCATAGTAAAAAACTACAAAAAAGATGCCTGATTTGGTACCTCTAGGTCAATCTTAGACAAAGTGCAAGGAGGATATGAAGCATTGCTGGGAAGATGATGGCTCCCATTAAATAATTCATGACGGGGGTAATAATGTTCCTCATGAAGGAAAAGCAGAACATATTCGACAGAAGGTGGGAAAGGCTTGCCTTTGTTCAATAGACAGAAAAAACACACACCAAGGAAATTCTATTTCTGACCAGGTTGCTTTAGATTTTCTCACTCAGTATTAGGCAATGGACTAGAAATTAAATTTCATGCTTCACCGCAGAGAAATTTTGTGTTATGCTGTTGCTTTACTATAACCAACGAGTACCGTAAGACTGCAAGTTATCCAAAAAACCATGACTTTTGGGTAAGTAACTTATGTTATTAAATCAATATATAGCATCCAAATGTGCTTAATGAGCAACCATATGATCAACTCACCATAAGTCTATAGCGGGGTTCAAATATGTTGAGGTGAAATTTCTGACAAGGTACGATAACATCCATGACGAAAAGAGGGATCGAATCAGCACCATAGTTTGTCAAACTATCATGCTCCAACTTCCTTTCAGCGTACTCCTGAGGGAAGTTCTTCTCTATTATGTTGTTCAGTGTGACACTGTCCAAGCCAATCATATGTTATACATACAAGAGAAAGCAGAGTTTGGAAATAACAGGAAGCATATAGAAGTCAAATAAAATCATAAAGACTTGATCCAAGTTCCTAAAACCTGGGATCAGCTAGATGGATTCCAGCCAACCCTCCTAAAATTAACTTCAGTAACCACATGTTCTATTCTATCTGCTTTGTGTTTCTTCCTATTGTTGATTTATATGATTGAGTGAGGGTCTATGGACTTAAAACTTAACAACAAAGTTTACAAAATATAAGGTTACTATCACATGGCTGTGGGATAAATGCATCTCCAGGACCAGCTACACTTGATTAATGTAAAAGGAGAGCAAAACCGTCTCTTGGGTCACATTGCTGAGGCCAGCATTCCAATTAAGCATGAAAGAAATCAACTCACCTGATTGCACATGTTCTGGGACTAATAAACAGAACCGTTCGGCAGAGTGGGCATCTGTTACCTAGCATGTTTCATTCAAGGGTCAGCATCACAAGGTTGACATGAAGAGTCAATAAAATAAATAAGCAGATGCGTGTACATAAATTTTAAATACATATATATAATGCATCACCTCTGTCCATTGATTGAAACAGGCATGAGCGGCAAAATGAATGTCCACAAGAAGTTGTGATTGGTTCAAAAAGTAATTTCAGGCAAAGTGTGCAATCAAAGTCGTCACTGCGCTCAGGTTTCCCATGGCCTCCTGTCGTAATTGTGCCAGCAGTTGTTCTCTCCAAAACCTTAAGAGGATTACTACAGATCACCAGAAACAATCACCAAAAAGGAAGCTAATATGTGGAACACTGCATGGCCAATAGATAGTAAACAAGTAAAAGCTCCAAGGTCTTAATTTTTTTATATGAATAACATGGGAGAAATCAGTTACGCAATAAACTATTACCTCATAGGATCAACTTGAAGGCCTGAAAGGATGACATCACGGGCCAGCTCATATTTTTCCAACTGTCAAATTCATATGAAGGTGATGTTAGTGTGTGACAGATATTATCCACCCAGAACGACCTTTCACAAGTCAAGGTTGTTTTCAAATGGATATATGCAGATGGAAGTACTTGAAAGAGAAGAAGACAGAAGTACTTGAATTGAACACCGTTTAGAAACCAAAGCTGTTAAGCTGTTAGGTAATTGGCCCAATAATGTATATCGAGCTATCCGACAAAAGATGCTAGTGCTTTAGTTTTTAGATGCATTTAATGCTTCACAAGTCAAGGTTGTTTTCACAACTTATGTATCTGCTTGACTCATGTTTAGTATTGGTTGATGGTTCTACACTTGTAGTTTGGATCATTTGATGCTATTGGATCTTGACTTATGGATCTCAGGCAGCTTACCATAATTTTAAGTTTCTAAATTTCAAAATACGGCATACAAGTCCTATTCGAGCTAGGCTTATATTTAAGTCTGTGTATAGACATGGAGTCTTTCAACTCAATAGATAACAAATTCGACAATTTTATTGCAGCTTCGAAGTTCTCGTTGCGAATACATCCTACAAGTTTTAATCCTTAGTTGTAATCCCCACTGAACAATCCAACACGAAGCCAATTCCTTCCCTTCACTCGACCACTCAATCATGGCACTCAAAAGAACACAGAGCAGACTTAGTTAATTCTAGAGACCCGAAGTTTTTCTATTCCACGCCTAATGTGAGCTCCATGCTCCCCATACAACTTTAGGAACGTGAACCCTACAAAATTCGTGAGAAGTACAACTGAACCAATTTATCTGCTCGTTCATCCCGTACGCGTATTATCCTCCAATGAAAGGTAGGGATAATCCGAGGGATACCTGACCGCGTCAAGGAGACTGGTATACTGGAGGATTACTTGAATTGAAGCCTGGGAAAAGAGAGATGTTGGTTTAGAAACTTGCCGGTGAAGGAGAAGAAGGAAGTAGCTTCTAAAATACCTTGAGAAAAAGGTGGTCCTACTGAGGAAAGTTCCTCGCTTAATGAACGCTTCAGCTTGGGCTTCTTTTATCTTAGTCAAGTGAAGCCCCATACTTTTTCTATTTCCTAGTCACGAAGTCACCAAAATCTGTTCACAGTAAAACCTTTTAATGCTGTCCTATGTTAATCTTGACATCAATACTTGTAGTAGTGTGTCCATTGCACTCATCCTGCTGCCTCACGAACAATAAATTAGATTGCCAAAACTATGACACGATGAGATAATGGAACCCAAGGAATAAATATTTAAAGATCTGCAATGAATATAACTCAGAAAAATAATCACAACTAGAGTACATATCCCAAATAAAGTCTCACACAACATGGTGCTCTTACCAAAATGAGTGCATTGGCCTTCAAAATGTACGACTTAACAGAGTCACTTTGAAAGAACACCACCTTCTCAGCATCCTTTAATGCAAGCTGAAATGACGGTCAAAAGCATTTTATAATCTGTGCAAGCTGAAATGAAATTTGGGAGGGGAATCCATTTAACCACACCAACAAAAATCAACAAGACATACTTCAGCATGTGTTGTAGGATCCAGACCACTCAATGGTCTATGTTCAGAAGCTGTTGGAGGTCTGTGTTTCAGAAATTGACAAATTCTGGTTGATGTTCAAGAGTCAAAATATTGTTATTAGTGCACCAATCTATTGTATTAGTAAAGAGTTCAGTAATTCAGATTAATCTGAATGATGGCAGTGGAACAAAAACTGAATAATCATGAAGCAACATACAACCTGAGATAAGCAGCACATCGGTTGCTGAGAATGACAGGATCGAGTGGTTTAATAGTATTAGCCCTCGAATAACAATTGATTGCCTGCACAACAAATGGAGTTGATTAAATTTCATACAAAGTTTAAAACAAAAGGCTTTACCTATTAGAATTTTCTGAGTCCTTGTTTGTGGTGGCCTTTTTTTTGGGTCACGGGGCATACTACAGCAAAAGGCAACGGTTCGTAAGAAAACTCTAACAGGTTACTTCTAGTCAAGGGTTCAAGGAACTTCCAGAATATCATTTAGTTCAAATGAAGGCCTTGAATCATTACCATAAACACCCAATACAATAAAGGAATAACAGCATTTCGTTTGGAGACTACTTTTCTAGTTTGCTGACTTAATTCCCGTCTTTATAATTCCTACTGTTCTGGTGAACAAGGGGAGAAATGATGAGCAACTTTCTATGGGGAGGGATTGCAAACGAGTTAAGATACCACCTTGTCGATTGGGAGGTTGCCCCTTACAGGTTGGATAAGAGGCATTTGGGTATTCGCAGTTTAGTTTTGTTCAATAAGTCTCTTATGGGTAAATGTCTACAGAGGAGAGTGACTGATAAAAAGTATGGACATGACTGGGGGATTGGTTATCAGCTGATAGTTCCATAATCTAGAAACCAAACAAATCTAAAGTGATTACTACACTAAACTAATCACAACTCAATATAGGTTCATATATTCCAAAATGACCCTGAATTGCATTAAGGAATAGCGTCAATATTTTGCATCATCTTTAACCGCAAACAATTTAAATTCACTAACTAATACAGACAAAATAGACTCCAAATATTCTTAGTACAAGAAAAGAGGGGGAAAATTGGGAAAGCAGGAATAAGAAAGGGAAAAAAATCGCCATACACATACAAGGTTCTCAAAAACACTTGATGTCTACGTCCAAAGGTAACTAGTAACACCAGGAAACAAAATAATATGAACAACTTTTAAGAGCTAGTTTAGATAACACCCAAGGGTACAGGGACGGATGCGGGTTCAAGGACAATATGGGACAAAACCTAAAAATAAAAATTAGGATAAGGATATGGCCAGCGTAAGTCGGTAAGAAAATAATCGATTTATAATTTGAATTAAAGTAGTGCATCACAATATTTGATTCACTCATGCACATTTCGTGGGGTGGGGAATAAAAAAATAAAAGATTGACATGCAAATACAAGATACTCGGAAAACGGTTGATAAGCATGTCCAATGGCAACTATCACATGACCACCAAGACCTTTAATAAACATTACAAGCATATATGTTATATAGTTACCTCTTAAATTAATAAACCAAAAAATTGTTGCCTGCTTCACTTCCTACCCCTCTTAAGACCCTCCCACCACCACATCAAAGACCACTTGTGTTACATTACTGCAAACCTTGTAATTTATTCGAAAGGTTTTGAGTATGAAATTAAAAAGAATAAAGGGATAGAGACATAGATTCCAAAGCACCAATACTCAAAAGGTCAATATCACACTAGATATGTCTAAATCATAGTATTTTACAGCATTTCTCCTGCATTAACAACTTTTCTAGGGTTCCTAAAATGGTTCTAGTTTCCAAAGTTAAAAATTAATAAATAAAGAAAATCCCCATAAATCATTGTAAGCCTTGCCAGGAACAACAAAGTTAGATTGTGATGTTGCTTCATCTACACCATCCTAAGTTCCTAATCCAAAAGTTCAAAATAGTCTATATATGCATACCATAAACCTTGCAAATAATCTACACTACTTTCCAGACGTAGCTCTCTTAAATTGAATAATTAGCTTTACAGACTTTTCTCGTTGCAATCTGTATCGCTAGTTCCCAGTCAATTCATACACAACAATCATACTTCCAAAGTTAACTATATTAGGATTTTGTAGAGCTGTGCAAAAATCCGACTACCCGCCAAATTCGACCCGACCGGTCCGAATTTTAGACTGGCGGACGGTTTCAATGACTTATACGGTCGGATACGGGTTTAAATTGAAGGAATCCGAACTTATTCGGACGGGTGACGGGTCATGGCTGAATCCGACCCGTCCAACCAGCGAGTCCGATTATCCCTCGCCCTCTCTCTCTCTAGTCTCTATCACTCTATCTTTATTAAGGCTGGCTGTTCAGTCTATCAATTTAGTCTACACTCTACCAACTCTACCTATTCTAATTTCTTACTCAAATCAGCCCTAATAGTACTGATAGTCTGATACCGTCTGATCACATAAGAGAAGCCTCTTCTCAGAGTCTTCTGTCTTCAATCTCATCACGCGACGCCTCCCCCTTTCTCCGGATCTCCCCCCCCCCCCCCTCTCTCTCTCTCTCTCTCTCTCAGACTCTCAGTCTCTTGCAACTTGCAAGTTGCATATCTCTACCCTAGTGTCATGGCCCATCAGTCGACTCAACACTCAACTCAACAGCGTCGCCTAGTGCCATGGCCCATCAATCGAACTCGAAACATCGTCGCAGTTGTTTACGCCCCCTCTCTCTCTCTCACTCAGCCACTCTATACCTCTGCCTCTGTCGAATCCTCTTCTTCCCCATGTGCAAAACTACCGAGTCTCCCCTAACCTGAGACCCCTCTCCCTCTCTCAACTTTAAGGCCTCCAAGCTCTAAGGCTCCAAGAACCAAAGCCCTCGCTGCGACTATCAGGTACTTCGACTAATCTACTTATTTCTTTTGCTTATGGGAGTTCGATTTTACTTGTGCCATGGAAATGTTGGTTCTCTGCATTTTTGGTTGGATTTTATATGTCGACTGCAAGAAAATTTGTTTTATGTCTAATAGGTAGCAAATCTGTTTTAATTTAGAAGTCATATGTGGAATTCTTGGAGAGCTGACTTTGAAAATTCATGTCTTGAAGAGCTGGCATAAGTCATATGTGGAATTTATTGCTACACCTTGCATATGAATTTTCCAATTTATTATCTAGTTGTTGAGAACTTGAGATAGTCATGATCTTTTTGTTCAAACATTATGGTAATATTTCATATATTACAGTGCACTTATTGCTATTGGAATGTGTTTACTGTGAAATTGTGATTGCAAAAAACAATCGTTTCAAGCTCAAACTGTGAAATGAGTACTAATCAAATTTTTAAGTGAACTAAAATTGAGCAAAATTTTACTGTTACAAATTTGAATAAAATCCAACCAACCCGATCAACCCGACCGCAACCCGACAATCCGCTCATTGGCGGATCCATGAACCGTTCGGTCGGATTCGGATGTTGTAATTGTCAACCCGAACATATTCGGGCGGTTGACGGATTCCTGTCAAATCTGACCCGCCCGACCCGTGAACACCCCTAGGATTTTGTCTAAATAACAAAAGGAAGAAAAAAGGGCAGGGTAGCATGCACAAAAGGACTGGCTGTAAGGAACTCATAAGAAAAAGAAGCCACCGAACACAAATCTATGAAAGAGATGTTGATAAATCTATAGATTAAGCTCCAACTCTGAAAGTGTATTCATTATGAACAGAGATTTGGTTGACACTACTAAATTACAAGTCTGCTCTCCCTTGTCACCCATTTTTCAAGTACAAAACGAAGAAACCATGAAGATAAGTAAAACTGCATAAATAAGCATTAACTGAAATTGGATGTGTGTGTGTGTGTGTGTGTGTGTGTGTGTGTGTGTGTGTGTGTGTGAGAGAGAGAGAGAGAGAGAGAGAGAAGGAGAAACTTCACCTCTTCAAAATGATTGTCTCGGAATGCTTGGTTCCCCATCTGCACAAATTCCGAAACATGAAGAAGTCGATCCAACGACATTGATGACTCTCCTTCAATCCCCTGCTCATGTCAATCCACACTCTCCCAATCAACAATCCACACAACAAGCAATACTCACACCACCCCTCAATTTGTCTGACAAACTGATATTGTAGTTTTTCAACCAAACTGTGCCAATAATCTAGCTTATTTCATTTGTTTACCACTTAATTTCATCATCATCATTAATGGAAATTTTAAAAAAGAATCGTCATAATTCGTCTCTCTTTCTAGAATCCTCTCTTAAATTGTTTGCGCTAAGTTCAACTGCATTTTCTCAGCAACCAAACAACGGAAAGAAAGTTGCAGCAAAAACTCACTCCGACGAATTCTTCGACATCTTCGAGCCCTTCAAAGCTCAATCCTGATGATGAAGCCTCGCTCGTCATTTACACACATACACAGAGAGACCCCACATAAACTGAAATTGTAGTTTTTCAACAAATTGTGCAAATAATCTACCCTATTTCAGTTACCTGCCACTTAATTTCTTCTTCATGATCATCCATAATCGAAATAAAAAAAAGTCATAATTTGTTGCTTTCTCTCTAGAAATATGTTCAACTACATTTTCTCAGCAACCAAACAACGGAAAGAAAGTTTCAGCGAAAACTCACTGACGAATTCTTCGACATCTTCGAGCCCTTCCAAGCTCAAGCTCAATCCTGATTACGAAGCCTCGCTCTTCATTTACACACACACACACACACACACACACAGACCCCTGATAAACTGAAATTGTGCAAATAATCTACCGTATTTCATTTACCTACCACTTAAT
>BRYF01000016.1:8151483-8153983 GCA_030159135.1 Actinidia polygama | reverse complement strand
ATCGCGGGACATCCTCCAGATGTTAGGTCTCCCTATTTAATCTCCTATATCTCCGGAATATATTACCATACTTAGCCGTCAGAGGATCACGTCGTAGTTTCCTTGCACGGCTCTCCCTCTCCATCTATATAAAGGCCGCTCCCCCAACATTATGAGGTACACACACAATTCTAACTCTGACACAGACTGATAGCTCTGCTTATTGATTGCTTAGCTTTTGATCGCCTTAGTTTGATTCGCACGCCGGAGGGGTTTAGAGCGGCCTCACCCCCGCCGGTAACGTTTGTTCTTTGCTGCGCAGGTCGCCTGAGTCTTTTCCGATGTGACCACCTCGTTATCCGGAGCAACTTGACTGTTGGTTGCTCGCCCGAGAATTTTACAACAACAATTCCCATGCATAATTTCGTACAAAAATTCTGTAAGAACAAAAATCTTCCATATGGGATTCAATACAAATGGTTTTGTTCACCTTCGTGGATAATCTCATGGATTCAATAGCATAGAAAATGTAGCTCAATTGCCTATTGGTTACAAGTTACAACCTAGCAAGCTTCCAGTACTCCTAGAATTTCAAACAACAATCATTGAAACAATTCTACAAGCTAAACTCAATCACTTCATAAAACAATTAGTATTGAAACCAGTACCTTGATAAGAACAATTGCACAAAAGATTCAAAACCTCTTCCGAACTCTTCGCATCGTTGTCACACAGCAAAATCCTCACTCTGCTTCGATCAACAAACGCATCCGCACTCCCACCACCACTATGGCATGTTTATCCGCCACAATCTCATCTCTCTCCATCGTCTCAAATTCAACCAATCAAAAGCCCGCCCACACCAAACCTATTGTCTCAATGAATAACCATATCCCTTACTAGGGCCTAAATTCACAGAATACTAGAGACACTCCATGGAAGATCTCTCTCTCTCTCTCTCTTCTGACATCATGGAGAGAGAGAGTAATTAGAAAATTGGGGTTCCATGTGCATTTACATATGTGAATTGTGTAAGACCTAAACCTAATTTGACAGACAAAAAGAGAGCGAAATCCAACTGTCAGCGCTTCCGCCATGTGCACCGGTCGCGCACGATATCTTTCCTCATTGGGAAAGTTCGGCACAGGACAGCTGAGAAGATAGGAAAGCTAGGCAGTTTCGGATGTCAATTCATCCGACGACGGCCATGATCGGGTGGTGGCTGCGGGATCAACGGCGGTGTTGGGGGCTCATCCGCCAACCATGCGCACGTTAGCACGGGGCAGAACGGCCGATTCGCTAGGCACTTACAGAGGAAAGGAGTGAAGAAGTCTTCTTGGCCTTGGTGTGCAGTTTTTGTAGCTAGTGGAGGAGGCTAACCTGCACCGGGTCGGGTCGGGTCGGGTCGGATTATCTGGGAGGTTGGTAGAGCGTTCCACTTGGCATTGTATTGTCTCCTCTCTCTCCTCCATCCCATCGAAAAATGCTTAAAAAGTCATATTAACATTAATAATTTTCACACTTGTTTTTATTCTAATTATATTAATTTTTTTGGCCTTTTTTACGAAGATTATATTTCTAGGTCCAGTTTGGGTTATTGATTTTTTTTGCTTTATTATTTTTAAAATTTTTTTGTCTTTATTGAACTTTTTTTTCTGTCAAATTTTTATACATTTTGAATTTCTCTTGACGAAATGAGTCTCAAAATGTAGATTTTTTGTCTAATTTAGAAAAAAAATATTAAAGATAAAAATATATGATTATTTGATAAATTAGCTTAATTTTTTTGTTTTCAGTGAATTTTCTCTCCTAAATTTTAATAAAATTTTTACATTTTCAGATTCCTTCCGTCAAAAGAAATAAAAAAAATTAGAAAAAAGTTCATAAAAAATAAAAAATCTCTAAAACTAAAACAACTAAAAAATCTATTAAAAAAAATTTGGCCAAATTGGGAGTTTTGCCATGTTCACTTTAAAATGCTTTTATGTGTAGTAAATTATGGGCATGCTTATTAGGCCAACAAAGCTTTTAAGACCATCCCCAAAAGTCTTTAGATTGGGCATTTGTTGTGAGTGATCCACCCAAAAACAACAAAATGAGTGGAAGCTTGAAGAGAAAACTCATTTATTAGATACAACACATTAAGCACAAGTACAACCATTAGAAATAGGCTCTTATGTTTGCTATTTCCAAAACTTGCTCTCACTTTCTTTTCATTGAAAAAGGAGAAAACAAGGGTTAAGAAAGGACATGGAGTTTCTAAATTCAAAATTTGAATTTCACACTAAAGTTTGATAACTCTGGGCTCACATCGGAATTATCTTGGTGATCCAAATGTTCGTCTTGTAGAGACCATTAAAAATATCATTTTGTAACAAGTTAGGTTGATTAGACATCTATAACTACATAAGTAAATCATATTTCATTTAAAATAAATGGACGGACAACAAATGAAAGGCCCGACAAAAGTAAAAAGATAATTTGCCTTCTAATATTCAATCAACCTTATTTTTATGCGTGA
>BRYF01000016.1:8036483-8038983 GCA_030159135.1 Actinidia polygama | reverse complement strand
GGCTTGACATACCCACATCCATGTTAATTTCTCGGGCTCTAACCAAAGGCCTTGACTTACCCATCATCCACACGATCGTTATCTACTTCCCGTGCGGTTTTTTGATCTTTCACCGTGACTTAATCTAAGTCATCTTATTCCGAGTATACAACTTACTAATCTCGATATATCTTAGCGTGTCATTCCCAAAACATTTTTAATTTTTCACACATACATATAAACTTTGTATTTTACTAAAAGTTTCAATGCAAACAATAAATTTTATATTTTTTTCACAAGTTCAATCATATGTCCATGTTCTAAATTCACATACGCAATTGTTATATTTATCAAAAAATTAATATAACAATATAATGTACAAGATGTTATCATTCGTCAAGGTAAATCATTTTAAAAAAACTTAATATTTTTTTTACTGTTCATAGGTATCGACACCTGAAAATCGGGTGTCGACACCTGCCGCCAGTGGTCAAAATTTTTTAATTTACTGTTCAAAAAATTTTAGGTGTTGACACCTGACATCAGTAGCCAAAAAAGTTAATTCAGGTGCGACACCTGGCATCAGTAGTCAAAAACGTTAATTTCATTCTTCAAAGATGTCGACATCTGAAGAATATGTGTCGACACTTACGTTTCTTATCACATACTTTTCACCACTTTGAAATAAGGCCTTAAGAGGCAACATACTAACCATTAACACCATCCAAAAACAAAACCCTTTTACAAACTAATCCCTTTTACAATTTTTATTATAACCGCGTCTTTCATTTTAAGTCTAATACTCAAAATAATGCCTCAATAGATTTTATATAAGCCATTAACACAACCCCAAGATTAAATCCCACAAGGAAAATCTCTTTTACCTCAATTCCAAGTAAGAAAAGCTCCAAAAATGGTGAAAAAGATGAGACAAAGCCCCAACTCCGATTTGTTCTGATTCCAAACTTTCTTGGCTCAAATCGAAAACCCCCGTCGAGTAGATGATTTTTCTCCAAAAGAACCCTACTCGAATCACACTCTAACTCACTAGATTTAAGCTCAAATGCAAAGCCCTCTTTGGCTCAAACTCGAGAGAGAGAAAAGAAGAGAAGAAGAAGAAGAAAAAATGAAAAAAATTCTAACTTTAATTGTATTTAGGTCAAATAAGATCAAAAGACATAAATGCCCTATTTGGGGGTCTTGGGCTTTGTTTGGCCCAAGCACAAATCCAAAACAAATCCACTTGTTGGGCCCAATCAAAACCCAACTATATCTAAGTCCAACTACAAATTCCATCAAGCCCATCACCAAATATATCTAAATCCAATTATCCTAAGGTGGCCCAATTTAATTAAAGTCCAACCATCACCAATTCAATATTTATTTTCTAAATATAAATATTGTTACCCAGATAATCAACCCTAGAGGGGGGGTGAATAGGGTTGATGGCAAACTTTTCTTTTAATAAAAATTCTACCGAGTTAAGAGTTTAGAATAATATAAAAATGAGTATAAAACAGATAATATCAATATAAGCACAATAATAAAGAGAAAGGGATAGAGAGATTCAAACTCGGCGATTTATCGTGGTTCGGTCTATCTGACCTACGTCCACTCCCCAAGCACACCACTTGAGATTTCAATCCACTAATCTAAACTCCTTACAGGTCGAGTTCAAACCTTTACACACCAAGAGTACACCTCTCTTGTTTACAAGGTGGAGAAACCTTCTCACCTCACAAGGGTCACACCAACCCTCTTGACACAATTTACTGTGGATAGGATTTTGAGATTTCTCTCACAATGACAATTCTCCTTCTTGAGAAAGATATATAAATGAAGCTTTTACAATAAAATCTCTCACTAGAACTCTTGTATGAATTAAACTTGAAAGGCTCAAGGGATATTGAATATCTGAAAATGAAGAATGCTTTGAGTTCTAAGCTTTTGTTTCTCACTTTGTGTCATATAAAAATGAGAGCTAAAGATAGGTATTTATAGATCTTAGCAAGAATATAACCTTTGGAGAGAATTTAAAATTTGCTAGCTAATTTTCAAACTTTCAATCAAGTTTTCAAAGTTAGACACTATTTTTCAAACTTGTAATCAAATTTTCAAAGTCAGAAATTATGGCTAACCAATTTTTCAAACTTGCAAGCAATTTTTCAAAGTCAGAAATTATGGCTCATCAATTTTTCAAACTTGCAAGCAATTTTTTAAATTCAGAAATTATGGCTAACTCATTTTTCAAACTTGTAAACAATTTTTCAAAGTCAGAAATTATGGCTAACTCATTTTTCAAACTTGCAAGCAATTTTTTCAAAGTCAGAAAGTGTGGCTAACATATTTTTCAAACTTGCAAGCAATTTTTCAAAGTCAGAAAGTGTGGCTAACCAATTTTTCAAATTTGTAATCAAATTTTTAAAGTCAGAAAGTGTGGCTAACCAATTTTTCAAATTTGTAATCAAATTTTCAAAGATAAGAATTATTACTAGCCAATTTTTTCAAACTTGCAATTAAA
>BRYF01000016.1:8023983-8026483 GCA_030159135.1 Actinidia polygama | reverse complement strand
CAACCCGTGCCAGAACAATGAAAATAGATAGCATATCTCATCGCCCCTTGCCTCATATTGGCCCAACTATAAACTATAGATGAATAATAAAGGGGAAATATCATATACATCCATGGTACGTAAGAGCAGTGAAAAAATTTGAATAAACCAAAATAGTGGAGAAGGTGGTACTTATAGAGTAATATGCTGCTCATAAAGTCAAAAATATGACTGAAAGGTTTTGTTCCTTGAGTTGAACATCGTCGTTTTTCTCCCGAGAGCCGGTCCAACCAACCAACCACAATTCGCAAATAAGAGTTGCTACCGTCCGCAAAATTGACTTGCACCCTTGTTAAGACTACTAGTACCGCGACCAATGATTTCCATGAGAACGCAAGTTAGAGTTGCGGACACAAAAAACTTACTGTAACCCAAGTTTTAAAAATTCTTAGAGATGGTGATGTTACTTATTAAACACTAGGCATCACGTTGCACTTGTCGGCTGATCCAATAGTAATAATTAGCGCACAATTGGTCCAATTTGAAAAAAAATTCAATAGTTTAGTGAACACATTAAAACTTTAAGGACCAAAGTAGAAAAGTTCTACTATAAGGGGGAGTAAACCGTATTTTACCATAATATTTTATATTTCAGATCCTTAGACTAATTGAGATTATCTCATCAGGAATGACACAGCCTCAATGATGATCACTAGATATGTTGGGACATGACATGTTTGGAAATCCCAATTACAGGAAACAGAGTGATCATAAACTAATCATAGAAACTAGGGTAAATTTCAATGACTGAGAGAAATACAACCATAGTTACTGAAATAGCATTAATCTCCCTTATTTTTAAAATTATTATTATTATTTATTTTGGAGTTCATTTTTATACAAAAATTAACAAGATTATCCTTAGATTTAGGGCTTTTAAATTTCTTCTCTAAATACCCCAATTAAAATAAATAAAAATTTTAAAAAAAGAGAGCGTTTATTTATTTTAATTCGAGTATTGAAAAAAATTGAAAAGCCCTAAACATAAGGGCAATTTTGTCATTTTATCAAAAAAATCGTTCTAAAAAACATTTTGACAGTAATTTTAAAAATAAAGAATATCAGTACTATTTTAAAAAGTACAATAACGTGGCTATATTTGTAGAAACCTCGCGGACGGCCACTCAAATTTACCCTAGAAGCTACAAAAATGTGTCTTTTATATGGGTCAGTTACAACAACCTCCCGTGAGGTTTCTAACTGAAGCAGGTTCCCCCTTAAGATACTGGAAATTACACTGACCCCCTTTTCAGATTTTTCCTATAAACGGTGTTACCTAATTAAAATAAAATTACGAGACTACTCTTAGCAACTTATCAAATTTATGACACTTGCCATCATCTCTTTCTCTAAAACAAAACATTTTCGTATCAACTGAACATTACAAACCACCATTACCACCGCTATTGCTCGCTAGGTGGTGATGATCGATGGTGATTGTGGGAAAAACTTTAGGTTTAGTCTGGTAGGTGGTTAATTTTGGTTTGTTATAAGGAATTGGTGGAATAGGGTGGTAGTAGTGGTAGTCGGGGTGTGATAAGAGTGGCCTGTGGCGGAGCTAAGAAAAATATTGAGGGGGGCAATCATTGGAAAAATTCTTTTTGAGAGGGAGCATTTATAATTTTTGAAGGGGGGAAAATTGAAAAAAAAAATCTAAAACTATAGGTAAAAAAAAAATTCAAACTTGAGCGGGCAGCTGCCCCTCTTGGGCCTCAGAGTGGAGGTGGTGGATTTCTTTAGTGTTAGGAAAGATGAGTGAGAGTGTAAATTGGAAATAATAGAAGTTAGGCTAGAAATCGATTGAAAATAATAGAAGTTCAGGGTAGACCCTTTCTTTTTTATACCTCCTTTGGGGTTGATGTGAGTAAGGAATAAGGCTTGGGTCGTGGGCATCTTGGCAGGTGTTAATCGTACCCTTAAATTGCGCGTTGAGCATGATGGGCGTTGATCGTGTCCTGATATTGGGCTTCGTGGGTTGTGCCCCCAGTCATGGGTACAACCGTCTTGATTATGGGATAGTGGTGTTGATCTTGGGGTGAGAAACTCGGGATGCTTTAGTATTGATTTTTTTTTTTAAATTCGTGTATGAGGTATATCTGAATTACCCGACACCCAATTGAATTTGGGTTTGGTAGCCATATCAAATTGGGTATGGGTATAGAGAGGAGTCCCTCAACCCAATGTCATTCCTACTCTGCTAAAGTCAGGGGGTATGTCTGTTGTTTGGGGCTCGGCTCCTTTGTTGCTCTTGGTCATCCCAGATTCCAGGTCTTTCAAAAGCTGGGTGTTTGTTCAGTGAAGCTTGCTGGGTTATTTCAACAAGATTTGTTTGATGAAGTTTGGTATTTGCCGCAGGTTTTGGCCTTCTGCTGCTGCTGCTGCTGCTTGTTTTTACTGCAGATTGGTCTAACTTTATCTGGATTCATGTTTTGTTGAGTTTTGTATGATCCGTTAGGGTCCT
>BRYF01000016.1:7953983-7956483 GCA_030159135.1 Actinidia polygama | reverse complement strand
AACCTTAATGAAAATGATAGGGGAAGTAGAAGACTTAATTGGCCTGAGATGTAGTGGGATGATCGAATGTGATTTTTTAGATTTAATTGAAGATATCGACAATGATAAATTGAATTATAGATAAATGATTCATATAACTGACCTCAATTGATTGGGACACATGACTTAGTTTGTTTCCTTTTATTGTTTAGACAAAGAAAATGAAAAGAAGATCAAGTGTTGAACGAAATTTGTATTGCATATAGCAGCCCATGTTGGCTATTTCATTTCAGCTTCTTTTTCCCAACATACTAAGTTATCTCTCACAACAGTTTTGAAGGGTTAAGAGGAGTCCTACATGATTTAGTAGTTAGGTAACACAAAAAAATCTGCAGGCACATTTTCCTTTAATGAGGAATGCCTACCATTTGATTTTGCCAACCTTGAAAACACTCAAATCTAACTTTTAGGATCAGTTTCGGAATAAGCTAATTTAGCTGTTTTGGTTTGTAAATTTTTACACTATTTGATCAAAATTTGTATGCTTTTTTGATTTCTTTTAATGAGAAAAATGTAAAAATTTTGATCTGTTTTTCTTTTTTTAAATAAATAACCATTAAAGGCAAAATTTAGCTTATTTGTCGAGTAAAAATGGATATTTTTTTTAGTGAAATTATTTCCAATAAGATAAAATATTTTGTATTTTCAAATTCTTCTTGTTGAGACGAACTAAAAAAGTATAAAATCTTTACCAAAATATAAAAAGTTCACTATAAATTAAAAACTGGTCAATTCATATGGGGCCGGTCTCCTTGCAACTCTGAGGTCAGTTTATATGGGATTTTTTACCGTTTTAATTGGGCCACTACTAGTGAACGGTGGGATAAACCCTTGGAATAACCGGTCTTTTGGGTCAAATACTAAATTATTAGAAAAGATAAAAAAATTGGCCTTAATTGCACAATAAAACTGAAATTTGCCATATTCATGATTAGGTAAGAGGGGGCATAGTGGCCTATAGGAAAGGGGAAAGAGAAAAAGGAAAAAAAGAGAAGCACTAAAAGCTAAAGAGAGTACCAAAAGCATTTATGGAATGTATGTGGATTTGGGACCTCAAATAACAAAACTTGTTCATAAATTGTGGTTTGCATTTGAAGAGAACTCAAACTATCTTGTGTTTTGTATTTGTCTAGATCAACCATGTTCACATTTTGCTTGATATTGATGTATCCACCAAACTTTAGGTGGCTTGACCACAACATGGGTCAATCCATATACCCACCAAATGCAATGCCATTTATTGTTGTGTACAAGCACTAATGGCTTTGAATGCTTTGGCAATAGTCATTGGCACTGTCTAATTACCCAAATTATAAAAATAAAAAAAAAGTCATTGGCATTTTCAATTACCAATTGCATAATTAGGCTGGAGAAAATGAAATATTATTGATAGAAAAAGTAGGGGATGTAGGGATGGCAAAAAAAACTCCGTGATTTCCACTTAATCGAACTTACTAGAAAGGGTTTAGGGAGTTTTAATGAGGTATTGGTGGGTTTAGGAATAAGAATAAATAACCCGATGGGATTTGGGTAGAGCGTAGGTGAATGGGTGTTTGTACTCCCTGTTTATACATGGAATATTTTATATATTTTTAATCTTGTTTTTCATATAAATTGATTGCGACAATTAGAGTATCTACATTTATATTCAATTATGTTTTAATTTATAAAAACCTTGCTTTTCACCATTGAGCGTAAAATTATTTAACTTGCATAATATATTGACAAAAATTAACGACTCAATATGTCCCTGATCTTACTGAACCTTGATAAGAAGGGTTTGAGAGAGAATTAATAGAGCATCAAATTTGGTAAGACAATCCCGATAAATTTTTGACCGAATTTTGGGGCGAGTAAGGAAAAAAACAATCAAGTTTGAATAGGGTACGAGGGAGAATTTAAATTAGTCAAGTTTTTGGTGAAAGTGTCCATCCCATACCCAATCTATTACCATCTGGACAGAGAGAAAAAGAGAGTTGATCAGATGAGAGCGCGCCCGTGGTATTATCACGGGCGTGCCTACTGGCCTCATTATATCCACCCATTTGGGGGTGGATGAGACTTACAAAAAAAGAAGAAGAAAATTATCACATTCACCCCCAAATGGGTGGATGTCATGCGGCCACGTAGGCGCACCCGTGATAATACCACGGGCGCGCTTCTGTCTGAACAAAAATGGAGGAATAAAAGGCCAAGTCAAGCCATCAAAAGATGGGTGGGCCTTTTCTTTTTCTTTCTTTTTTGAGCAAATTTGACCATCTCCCTATATATTTTGGAGTTTTAAAAATAACACTGATTTTTTTTACTTTTGAAATTAATATTAAGATGCAAAAAATGACAAACTTGTCCTTTGATCTAGGGCTTTTATTTATTTTTCTCAATATACCTATTTAGATAAATAAACATTCTCTCTTTTTTTTTAAAAAAAAAATTTATAAGTAATTTATTTTTTTTAAGTAGT
>BRYF01000016.1:7943983-7948983 GCA_030159135.1 Actinidia polygama | reverse complement strand
AGAATGAGTGGAGCATTTTGGTGAAAAGGAAAGTGTGAATTTTTTTTTGAAATATTCTCTCCTAAATTTTTTTAATTAATGAAAAATTTATTAGAAGAAAAGAATTATAAGTATTACAAAGGGGACACGAGGGTTTTCGTTGCTGCTTATTAGCAGTAGCTTCTTTGTTTAAACTTATGTCAATTGTCAAAAGTGCTTATCATAAATTCTGCTAGTGGTTTAAAAAAAATTATAAAAAAATTTAAAAAAAATGATTTTAAAAGTTATATGTTGATGACTTTTAAATTCTATTTCTGAATGATTAAATTTAACGTAGTCAGCTACAAGCCTACGACAAAACCCCTCAAAAAGGTGAAATTGCAATATATAGCTTTCAGAGTCATAGTCAAATTATATGAGCATTATATTTGAAAAGAAAGCGCTTCAACCGCTACGCTTAATTACTTGTTTTTTTTTATTCCCATACACACTCTAGATTAGGGTTCACAATTTGTTATCTTAAGAAACCAACTACATTTGAGAGTACAAGGTAAAATTTGGGAGAAGCCCTAGTTTTAATTATTAGATTTACCGAATATGTAGCAGTGGAATTATTTTTAGGGGCTTTGAGATTCAAGTTTTGTGGGTTTGATTTTTACTCAAATAAATTCTGCCCCATTTAAAAACTTTATCTAGATCTTATGGGCTTGATTGTCTTATATAATAAATTTTTTACTTTTTTTAACTAAAAATGTAATGTATTATAAATAAGAAATTTATTTTATTATGTCAATTATGTTTTTTAATTAAATATATCACTCTCAAATATTTTATCATTGCTATATATTTTAATTTATATTTTTGTTAGTGTATTATGATAAATTTATTATTTTTTTATATTATTTTGTGGAATGATAAATTTATCATTTTATGAGTTACACATTGCAAATGCGTACAATATGAGAATTTATTAAAATAATCAATTTTTTTATTATTATTTCAAGAATCTTTTAAGAATTGGTTGAAATAATAATAAAAAAATCATTCATATTTTTTTTCCTTCATCATCATCACCATGTTCAACGATGACAGTGGTAGCGCCGGCATCATCGTCGTCACCGGCTCCAGCATCGTCACCATCGACGCCTATCGTCAATCCATTATCTCTTTAAATAAGGGTAAAATAGAAAAAAAAAACGTATTGAATCAATCTTTTTTTTTTTAAAAATAAGCACTTAAAATTTAAATGAGTTTAAGTTCTCTATCAACGACCCTATTACAATTATCCCTTATTTTTATCATTGATTTACCACTCCAACGTTGTTAGTAACATAAATCCTATGGTTTCATAATTTGGATCAAGAAATATTTTTAAAATTTAAAATGTATAATTCAGATTCAATTAATTCATTTTGAATTCTGTGAACTCTTTTGGATCTAAAAAAATAACTTGTTAAAAAAAAAGAAAAAGAAAAATAATTAATCAATTTTCCCTTTTCAAAAAATAAAACCTTCTGTACGTATTTGACAAATATAACTACATCTTCTGTTATTTCAAAAATAATACTGACCTCCCTTTTAAAACTAATGTCAAGATTCTCCACTAGAGTTCATTTTTATTAAAAATGATAAATTTACCCTTTGATTTAGTGATTTTAATTTTTTTTCTCAATACATTAATTACGATAAATAAACATTCTATCTTTTTTAAAAATAATAGATATATAGTTTATTTTTAAGTATATTTAGATTAGGAGCACTTAAAAATTAATATATATTTAGATTATTCTTTTTTTTAAAAAAATATTTTTTAAGTACATTTTTCATTATGGGGATTTAAAAAATAAACTATTTAAAATATTTTTTTTTAAAAAAACTAAAACTAAAATAGTTTACAGAAAAATGGTATTTTGAGAAAAAGAGAAAATTAATTTATCTTAATGGATGTATTGAGAAAAAAAATTCAAAGCCCTTAATCAAATGGTAAGTTGGTTATTTATGCACAAAAATAAATTATATGGGAGAATCTTGACATTAACTTTAAAAGCAAGTGATAAAAAAATAGGTAATGATATGGGTACACCCAACTTGCACCCCAAATGCACACCTGATGTGGTGGAGCATTTGGATTGGCTGAATGTGGGGTCCACCTAGTTTTTTCGGCCAATCCAAATGCTCCACCTCATCAGGTGTGCATTTGAGATGCAAGCTGGGTATACCCATAGCATTTCCCTAAAAAAATTATAACATTGGTTGTCTATTTTCGTTGCAGATAATTACTGGGCAGTAATACAAAAGACTGTACTTTGATGGTACAGTTTTTCTTACATTTTTCAAAATTGCTGTTCTGGACCATTAAGCTGACAGCTTCTATATGAAAATTCTTACCTAAATTCTATATAAAAATTGTGTTAAAGGGTTCATTTAATCATTAGTGGAGAAAAGCCATGTGTTAGTTTTGCATCACCAATGATTTGGGTTTTTTAAAGATTTTTTAGATGCTATAGATTTTGAATATTTCGTCTTTAATAAATATTTATTATTATTTGATCAAATTTTATAATTTTTCAGTTTCTTTTAGCTAGAAGAATCTGAAAATATAAAAGATTTATTCAAAATTTTAAAAAAAGTCCACTAAAACAAAAAATTTAGCTAACTTCTCTAGTAAAAATATTTTTTTTATTTTAATCTTTAGTGAGCTTTTTTAAAATTAGATAATTTTTTTATATTTTCAGACACATTCGTTAAGAATAACTGAAAAAATATAAAATTTTAATAAAATAATTAAAAAGTCTATTCAAGACAAAAAACTCTAAAATCAAAATAATTAAAAATCTTTATAAAAAAATAGGCAAAATTAGTTCCCCTAACAGTTATTTGTTTTAGAGCATCTCCAATGGAATATCTAAATTTAAATGTTAGTGAATGTATTAAAGTGCAAAAGTGGTAAAAGTATGGTCCATTTGTTGCTTGTTAAACAATTGCTAGTTTCGTAAATAAACGGATACTCCAATAAATTAGTTAAAGATTTCGTTAAGTAGATGGATACTTCAAGTGACAAAAGTGGGGTCTAGTTTCTGAAAATTGTAATAAATATAAAAATTTTAATGTCTTAACTTAATTTTGAATTTACTTAATGAAAATTAAAATTTATTAAAATTAGAGACCATTTTAACCAATTTTGGCAAAAAAATGTTACTTTTACATCACATCCAATAAATAGAGTTAACAAGGGGTTTATTAATAAGCTCGTTTGCCTGGAGGATATGGGAGTGGGATGACTTTTAGAGGGGGGATAGATTTTAGAGGAGAATAACTTTTAATTTTGTTTGGATACTTTTAAAAATGGGGGGATAAGGGTGTCGAATAAGGAATAAAATATATATAGAAAAACAAAATATAAAATATCTAGATATTAAAAATATATATATACATATATAAATATCTAATATAAAGATATTCATACATAATATATATATATATATATATATATATATTTTCTTCCTTATCCCCCACTTTTATCCTCCCTGATAACTTTTAACTAGGGTGAGGGCCACCTATATATTATCCGCCTCTATCCGCCTGTTGGGAGAAAAGTTATCCAAAAAAAAAAGTTATCCCCCTTCCATATCATCAGGTCAAACAGGCTCTTAGAGATATTATGTAAGTCATGAAAATTGTAGTCTTCTATGGTAATGCTATGAGTACATCCAAGTTGCACCCTAAATGCACACCTGATGAGATGGAGTATTTGGATTGGCTGGGTGTGGGGTCCACCCAGTCTTTTCAACTAATCCAAATGCTCTACCTCATTAGGGGTGCATTTGGGGTGCAACTTGGGTGTATTCAAAGCATTTTCCCTAGTTTTATTGGGTGCTTATTTTTAGGTATCTGGGTTGATGACACGTGTACCGCAACTACACATTTTTCAAACGTTTCTGGAAGTTCACCAAGACTTGGGCCCAGTTTGGTTTGGTTTGCTTATCTTTTCAACACAACCAATTGACCGTTTTTAGTACGATTAACTTACTAGTATTTTAGCCAAACAAAATAGAATCCAATTTTGCCTCGGGGTCCATAATTTGAATTGGTTGGATTTTGAGTAAAATCACAAATTGAACCAAATTTAATAGTTCTTGAAATTTCAGAATTAAATAAATTCGTCTAAACCTTGGAACCAATCCAATTTGAATCTAAAAATACCAGTTCGGTTCTGATTCTTAGATAAATTTTCTTCTATACGATTATCATATTACTTAAAGTAAATATAATTAGACAATTGTTCAAAATTAATATAAAGTAACAATATAAATTAAGATGTAAAATATAAATATAAAATTATTAAAAAAATATTTTGTTAGTATTATCCAGTTCGATTCAAAACTGGAACCGAACTCACTTATTCATGAATTGAACTGACCAAGGTAATTTTTAGAATTTTAAAAGCGGAACCTAGCCGGCTATACAAAAAAATGTACCAAGCGATTCAGATTGGTTTGGACCGATTTTTCGGTTCTATCAATTTTTTAGATAACCCTAATTTTATCTATATGAAGGCTTAACACACAAAATAGTTAACCCAACCAGTTGAGATGCGCTTATGTTTTATTTATTTTTTGTTTTTAATGAATACTTTTTATTACTTAATCATAATTTATATTTTTTCGGTTCCACTTGACGAGAGAAGTTAGAAAATAATTTAAAAAATAATAATCTAATTTAAAAAAAATTACTAAAGACAAAACAAACTATTTTTAGTTTTTTTTAATAAAATATTTTTTTCGTCTTTCGTGAATTTTTTCTTCAAATTAGATAAAACAAAACATTTTAAGACTCTTCTCATAAAAAAAATATAAAAAATTTATCATATGAATTTTTTTTTGTTTGCTAAAACTGAAAAAACTTACCCCAAAGTCGTATACTTATCCACATTGTTATCTTTTACTATCACTTTTTCCGATAAAAAGTGATCCCAACAGCATATTCTTTTTCTCTCTTTCGGTGTAAAAGTCATGCATACG
>BRYF01000016.1:7828983-7831483 GCA_030159135.1 Actinidia polygama | reverse complement strand
AGCACAAGGAGGGGCACCCTGAAGACCTGGCTGCGTCATTAGCCAAGCCAAATCATAACTCTAAAAGTGGGCAAGTAGGGTCTTCCCACTCTAAGTCATGTAGGCATGTGGAGATAGACGGGAGGTCAACCGCAGTAATGTTCAACAATGAGCCTTCTGAGGAAGCTGAATCAGACCCTGAAGTCTCAGAGGATAAGAACGCATCTCTTGAGCAAATCTCGGAAGGAGACACATCTAGAGGTCATGGACCTGAGGGTGGATCAATGGAGAGACATTCGGAAGACGTGTCACAAACCCTTGGAGACGAAGACCCTTTAGGTATTCGACAGAATGCCCAGCTGAAATTTGGGACTGCTCATGGAGACGTCAAAAACTGGAGATGATAGGGCCACGGGGAAAGCCACCAAGGAGGTAATGAAGAAGCCTTTTGTAAGCCTTTTTGAAAAGAATAGGTTCCCCTTAAACGGTAGCAAGCTGGAGTTCTATAATCTGGAGGGCGGCCCAATCCAGTTAAGACAGGAAGACATCCAACTCTCAGCCTACCCTTGAGAGAGATGCTTAGTAGGTTACTTTGGGGGGAGATTCCCAGGAAAGCATGCTCTAAACCAGATTGTTGCATCATGGAAAGTCCACCCTTCCATTCAGTTTCATGGAAGTGGGTTGATCATATTCCAATTTGGCTCGAGAGAGGAAAAGACACAAGTTCTTGAAAATGGTTCGTACATGATTTATGGGAGTCCTCTACTGTTAAAGCAAATGGAAAAATACTTCATCTTTGAAAAGGAGGCAATCAGCACTTTCCCGGTGTGGGTTCAGATGAGAGGTGTCCCTCTTACCCTTTGGAATCCAATGGTATTTGGTAAAATCTGCTCTAGAAGTTGGTCAAATGTTGTCTTATATGTTTAGTACGTAATGAGGCCGGTGCAGTATTAGCCTAGGTGTGTCATTCAAATGAATTGGATTATTACTTTTCGAGAAAAGCTAAAATTTAAGAATTTGATAAATTTTAAATTATTAGATTATTGCTTTTGAGAAAAGTCGGAATCTGGAATAAGGCTCTTTTATCCAAAACTCTTTGGGACATCCAGGCAAAGAAGGATTCTCTATGGGTCCAATGGGTCCACCAGGTTTATATGAAGGGAGGCTGTTTTGGGGGTACAAAAACAAGCATGCTGACTCCCCCCTCCTAAAGCAAATTATGATCCTTAGAGATGAAATTATCGGGGCAGAGACCATAGTAGAAAGGGCAATTCTTAAACTGAATCAGTGGGCTCCTAACGGGATATTTCAATCCAGATTAATCTATGAGTTCTTCAGGCCAAAGAGTAACAAGCTTACATGGCCAAAGCTGGTATGGCATACAGCTATCATCCCCAGGCATTCCTTTATCCTATGGCTAGGTCTGAAAGACCGTCTCTTGACAAAAGATAAACTCCGAGACTACATTGAAGATCAATTATGCCCCTTATGCAATGCCCAAAATGACACGCTTGATCATCTATTTTTCCATTGCACAATAGGCAACCAGATTTGGGCCAATGTCAAAAGCTGGCTGGGTATATAACGGGCTATGCAATCCCTCAAGACAGCAGTAAAATGGATGATCAAAGAGGCCCGAGGCACTAAATTCCCTACGAAAATCAAAAGAATTGGGCTAGCATGCACGGTCTACTACATCTGGGAAGTTCGGAACAAAAGGATTTTTGAAGGCAAGATAGAGCAGCCGAAGGCCATTTTAGGCGTATCCGAATTCAATCATATAGACTTTTGTATAGCCTGTTTCCGGAACACTGTCCCTGATGTTTTGTAAGTTGCTTAATATATTTGCCTACCTTGTGTAGAGTTGGGCTGACATATACTTAGGTATATTTTGTTTTGTTCTTTGGCTTGGAGCTTTGTTTGGCTTTAAGCCTTTGTCCATCTCCCTGGGAATACCCAGTGTATACTGTACATCATTTTTTGAGTAATACACATTTATTTAATGAGCAAAAAAAAAGTTTCAAGCGCACTTGAGAGGCAGTATACCCTTCTAAGGTCTCAGGTTCGAAATCTCCTAAATACTATCAATTCTTGAGTTGGGATAGGTCATACGGAGTTTTATTCCAATTTTAATCGATCTTCTGCTAGTGAACGGTAGAATTGATCCCCGGATTAATTAATCATTGGACTGGATACCATTATGAAAAAAAATCAAATTCCACTACCAAACAAGGAGAGGTTTTGGTACATGTATATTTCATTATTCCTTCAGTTTATTGTGCTATTATCTAGGGGAGAAATTGGAAGCCAGGCTCACACCATTTCTCAGTATTTATTGAGGGTCGTTAACCTAATAAATGAGAACAATCAATTTGGAAGCATGAAAATTAAAAAATGGGTTGTGTTGATTGAGCTTAATTTCAATAGATTGACCAAAGAATACAAATGAGTATATTCTCCTCGCCTCTTGTTTGGAAAGAAATTAAAAAGATGAAAGATTAGAAAATAAAACCAAGCTCTA
>BRYF01000016.1:7738983-7741483 GCA_030159135.1 Actinidia polygama | reverse complement strand
TGGATATCCACGAGGGTATAAATGAATTGTGAGGTATTAGTCCATTCCAAAGTAAAAATAAATAAATATTAGTATTGAATATTCATGGGATTCAGAGTTAGTAAACAAACATGTTGTATGTGGGATAACATTGGACTAGTTATCTAATCTCATTCCTAGTCACCTTGGGATTAAGATTGAATTGTCAAACCAAACAAGTGAAAGACATTGCATTTTGTGCAGTACATACTCACATGAGGTGAAATCTATAAAATACGGGTCCCACCGCTTATGAGTATGTATTGTACATGCAATTGTTAAAAATACATTATCTATAGAAAAACTCTTATCAAACTCAATAAATTGAATTTTGTTAGCAAACATGGCTTTAGGTTGTATTTGGATATAAAAATTAAGAAGGAATTTGCAAAAGAAAAAGAAAAATAAAGTAATCAAATATACATACAAGCATGAAAGTGTGACATTCATGATGATTCATACATTCACTAAGAGAGCTTTAATAAACATAATAAGTTTAGCTGCTAACTAAATCCAAATTATGGATCTCGGCTTACCGCGAATCTCTTAACATAGGATATGCTTCTATTAAAATGTTTTCTATTGCTTTTTCTACACAAATAAAGAATTTTTATGAGTAGTTTTGTTGGGAAAAATTGTGCACGAATTATTAAGATTACATTCAGTCACTATTACACAAAAAATAATAAACAGAAATCAGTAAAATTATAGATAATCAAGGGTTAATAAATTAGTTTGTGTGACCGATAAGAGACACAATGAATCGTTGTTCTAAAGTCGTATTCGCTTATCTTCATGCAAGCATTGACGACCCAAAATCACCCAAGATACAACTTATAAATCTCATATAACGTCTCTATGTTGCACGATTGGTGGAAGACATGTGCCAAGTCTTTTTCAAAGTTGTCTAGAATTAATATCGTAGAGAATAGTATTGTAGTGGGAGAGAGTAAAATGATTAGAATAGATCCATATTCAAATGATTTGTGGGATAGTCCTATAGAATAATGCTACGGGTACTTTATAAATTACAACATTAATTACTCCATACTTACGTTAGGTGTGGGTTTCATGCCCAAGTGATAATGTGAAACACACTCCGCATATAAGTATGGACTAATTCATGCAATAATTTATAGAGTAATTTGTTAGAATTGGTCCACCCATGTGTTGATGTGGGACCCATATTATTATTGTATTTTTACATATATTTGAATTTAGGGTGTGGAGTCTGAAATGCACAATGAATCTAATATGTGTAGAGTCTATTAATTGTATAGGAAAAGAGAATCCTACAGGGGCTGGAAATATCTACCAAATTGGATAGAAGGAAACCTATTCCTAGTTGCATTGGGTTTCCTAGTTGGAATAGGAAGCCTATTGTGATATGAATCTTGGTTGGACTATAAATAGGGCTAGGGTTTTGGTGAGAGAGATGAGAGAATGATGAGGGGAAAAATAGTGATGCAAGAGGTGAGAGAAAAAAATACCGTGAGACATCATGGTGAGCGAGAGCTCAACTATCCTCGAGCATGAGGGTCGAATAGAGGTGTAAGTTTTGAGTATTTTGGCCATCTCACATGCATTCTCTATTTTTTCTCATATAGCGGAACATCTCTATCTCCCGTGGATATGGACAATTTGAGCCGAACCACGTAAATTTAGTGTTTCTCTTTTTCTGATTGTATGCGTGTTAATATGCTTGACTATTACTTATTTATAAATACTTTCGTTGTGCGGTGGGATATGATTAAAAATCCCATAATTCATGTGTTCCTACATGGTAGTGGGCACTGACGCACACTTCAAATTTAAAATGTGTCCGCCTCTTCAAGGTTGAGAGTGGTGGAGGTTCTAATTTGTTCGTTATGCCAATATGGCCAACCATAGCATCCAAAAGAATCTGCCCATTCTATGTGAGATATAACAGCAAAAAGACAAACTTAACTAGGTGCTCCTTTTGATGGTGTTGGAAGGACTATGGACAGGTTTTCAAAAACTGAACTTTACTATAAATATATTGAAAATGATATGGGTACCCCAATGTTGCACCCCAAATGCACTGGTGCATTTAGATTGGCTGACCCCACACCCAGCCAATTCAAATGCACCACCTCACCCAGGTGTGCATTTGGGGTGCAACATTGGGGTACCCATAGCACTACTCTAAATCTATAGAGTCTTTTATATGGTCACATCACACTTTACTCATTTCAGTAATCTAGACTATTCATTTTCTAAAACTCGTTTATCCGATTATTTATGAAAAATAATTAAATTGATCAGAATAGTTACATTATAAATGTACATTTTTAAAATAAATGAACGGCTTATTATGAAAATTATAATTACCATCTAAATAAAATATAATTTTTGGATAGTATGTCACCAATATACTTATTTTTTTGATAGATAATCTTATATTAACAAGCTTTACAAGATAAATAATTTTGATAATCAAGATAAATTCAGAAAAAGCGCA
>BRYF01000016.1:7708983-7711483 GCA_030159135.1 Actinidia polygama | reverse complement strand
TCAGTAAATTTCTTGTGACTTTCTGGTAAACCTCTATCGAATTTTTTGACAAATGCAAAGTTTATCTATAGAATAAACAATGAAATTTTACTGTTTGATTTTTAGACAAACTTTTCATTGATAAATATATCTCTACAATAGTTCGGGGAATTCGCAAGAGGTTTTCTAAAAAAGTCACCAGCTGCTGCTGTAGGTGAACTCTTATTTCTCAAGTTATAAAAAAGTATTGAGCGGATACCAAATTATTTTTCCGATCAATACAAATTTTTACCTTGTGATCTTTACGACCGAATATACAGTATAAATAATTTGAATCATTAAAATAAGCTTAAAATACAATCTCAAATACTTAAGTTGTGCCAATATAATTCAAAAAATGAACTAAAGACGAGTCGAGTCTCAATTTTATCAAGTGAATAAAAATACTGTCGATAATAATTGGCCAAAATTGTGAGTCCTAGGTATTTATTTCTGGCCATTAATAATTGAACTTGAAGGGGATGTGTAAAGTCGTAACCGGAATCAGATTGGGGACTCGCGAATAGAGCAACTCGCTGTGGAGGAGCGTGGGAATTATGAAATGAGTCATAGAACAGAATTGATGTGACTCACTTGTCAGGCTTTCCCAATTATTTCGATATGACGTCAGCCCTAAGTCCTTCCTCTGCGCGGATTCCAACTCTCTCTCTCTCTCTCTCTCTCACCGACGCATACGCTCTTCACTTTTTTCTCCTTCCTTTCTTTTTTTCCTCTTTTCTGTTAATTTCCTTTTTTAGAAAAATATTTTAACTTTTTTACATATATTTTCAAATATCCAAACAACACTTTGTTCTCTGAGATCAGGTCAACATTCAACTGCCCCTATGCTCTTCAGTACTCTTCGTTGTTTCAATTTTATTTTTTTTAAAAAAAAACTCGTTATCTTGGGTGTAAAGGTGTTGTTCCGGACACCTTAGTCGGGCCATACCGCCCTGCCCCACGGGACTGGCATGACAGGTAAATCAGGTACTCAGCGGCCCAACAGATGGGAAGCTCAGTGCATAGTGCCCACAAGGAGCCCACCCAATATTTCATGAGTGAAACTCCCACACTGCGGCTGCCATGACTCGAACCTGCGCTCTTGGGTGCAATCTACCACCTGTGAACCAACTGAGCTACGCCCTGGGGGCAAAAAAAAAACTCGTTATCTGGTTCACATGATCGACTAATCTACAGACTAATTAAAGCTAGGGCGAAGTCTTGTATAGACTAATGATCAACACAAGAATTAATAGTACGTGAGTAGAAGTCGAACTTCAGATAAATTTTTTTATAAGATTCTTGCTGACTAAGTGATTACTACACGAGCCATCCCTTGGGGCTGATGTTATTTTAAATTTAACCAATAATTATTACATTCCAACCAATTCTTAAAACCTCAGTCATTTTTTTTTCAAAGTCTTATCTATGAAGAAAAAAGTTTCAAGTTTCAACTCATTTTATCTTTTTTCTTTATGAAGTCATGAAACACTCACCATCAACAATCTTCACACTATACTTGACCACCCATCATATTTTTTCTTTTGATTAATAAATTAAACCCATAATATTATCAAGTAAAGGTTTGGTAATGTTTTCATTTCATAGTTTTCATGGTATATTTGGTAGTGTTTTCATTTCACAAAGAGTGTTCTCCCTATTAACATATTTTATATTATGGCATTTTGAAATTTATGTCATTTTGTTTAGTACAATTTCTGTTTCTGGGCAACAAATAATTTCTTAAACTATTTAAAATAAAACTGTTTAAAAGCTAATTAAGATAATACTCTTAAATTCTGCTTCCAAAATCAACTTTTAATAATCTAAAAATTTTGACAAACTCCGACGTACTCTAGTTTTAGCAAATCTTGCCCATGTGCAGAACAACTCCTGAGGTAGAACTATAATGATATGACTACTCATCCTTGTGGTTTACATATCCTCCAACATAGTGGTAGTTATTGTCTTTTCTTAGTATGTGACCCTTTTTCATATGATCTTGTTAGATTTTTTCCCTTATTGTTTCTATAATTCACTCATTTGACTCATATAGTTTAGTACTAACCAATTTCTAATTGATTTTGAATTGAATATTTCTAAAATTTTTAACATGATACTAGATCAACTTGCTTTTACGTCGCATTGCGGATTAAGTCTCTGATTAAGACGATTGTTGTAATTGCCTCGCGTCATATCTCAAGACGAAACTAAAGTGGGTTTGGCGGCCGCGGCTCCTCCCAACCTTTTTTAAACATTTTTATAATATTTGTTTAGAAAATTAAATAGGTAATATTGGCACTATTCTCCCTTAATTTTTAATTTTTTTACAAAATGAAGTATGATACTACATTTGAATACTATCTGATGTGAAACCTGATTACACATAATGTGTGGGGCCCATCTGACAATCTGCTTAATGGCTTATAAGTTGCTACAAAATATAATAAATAGAGTTGTCATAGCCTTACCATACAATCAT
>BRYF01000016.1:7691483-7696483 GCA_030159135.1 Actinidia polygama | reverse complement strand
GGCCTTCGTTACGTCCGAGATGCCGCCGCTCAACGAGCTCGTGATAATAACAACACTGACAGCTTGAGCGAGGGGCAACGACCAACAGCGTTTCCAAGGGGCAACGAGGGACAGAATGTGACTTGTACGTCAGAGTTCCTTTTGACAGCCCACATGCCCAAACAAGAGACGTCGGCACTTGATCATGAGCTACTAACCACGCTGTAGGGCATGGCTAGGTCAGTCGCCTACTCACTTACATGGCAATTGACGTGTACAAGTACGTGCCAAGCTGCAGTCAAATGAGCGACAAGATAGCTAGCGCATCGAGCCGCGTACTAAGCTAAGGTGTAAAAGAGAACACTGTTGTTCAAAAAGGGATCCTGATTTTTCTCTCACAAAAAGATACATACACATTTTCTCTCTCTATGATTCCGGAGATCTAACTTGACCGTCGAATGGTTGTTTCCCGAAAACAGCTCTAGCGGTCGGTCTCACTGTTCTTGTGCTTACAGGTAAAGCGTCGCAGGTTAGTCACCAAGGAGGTCGGAGCTACCCAAGCAGCCATTAAACAGTGGCGAGTGTCTATCTTCGATTTCCTCTACTCTCTTTATAAACTCATCACCCCCAGTAGCTATCTTAAATGCCAGTGTTGATAGTATAAGTGTCCCCATCTTTCAGCACTCTAGCAAAAACGAACCCGTAGTTAGGAGTGGTAACTTTTTGAAGGGACTATAACATGGGTTCAACACAATAAATGACAATAATAACATATAATTAATTAATAAGCTTTTTTATTTTTCAACATCATCTCTCACCCTATGATGTACATTCATGTCTCTGGCTACCTCGCCAGCCTACTAATTAGAGCTATCTTATGAAGGGTTGCAGTACAGGTCTGTCTATAAATTGGTAATTTCCACATTAGCCCTATGCCAACATGTACAAATTAGGGTTCAGATTTGGGCTGCTAGCTAGCTAACTAGCCTACTTTGGGGGTACAATCGTCTTAAAATTAACATTAAAGCCTACACACACACACACACACACACACACACACACACACACACACATATTTGAATCAGTCCAGCTAAGTTAATGAAGAAATTTCATAGATTTTTACACACTTTTTATGTATTTTTATGCATTTTTACATATGTTTATAAATTATTTTAACATATACTAGTTCAGTTTGACCAGAAGAATCTGAAATATAAAATACTAGTAATTGTCCGTGCCCACGGGCACTACGCACAAAAAAATCTTTTCTTATCGATTTTGATGATTCTTCATCGCAGAAAAACAAATAAAAAAAATCACAAATAAGGTAGCGAGAGATATATTTAAGGTGAAATCTGAGCCGTTGGATTAATTTAAATTAATTTGAACAGTAGATAGCGAGAGATATATTTTGGATTCAAACGTAGTTGTGATTTGTATTATAAATGTTAAGACACACAAAAATCATATTTACTGGATAAATTAGTGTTTTTTTCGTTTTAGTGGATTTTTTTTAAATTTAAACAAAATTTTAATATTTCCAAAATCCTCTCATCAAAAGAAACAAGAGAAGCATATAAAATTTTGATCTTACTAAAGTTCACTAATTACGAAAAATTTCGAAAATTAAAAAATCTCAAAAAACCTAAATCAAACTGGGTCTCAGTCCCTGGATTTCTTGTCATGCTACTGATCCTGAACTTCGTAATAAACGGACAAAAGCTAATCTCAGGCCCAACCCACAAACTGACCTAGGGCCCAGCAGGCTATATCCAATGAGCCCAACACATCCTCTAACATTCTGTTTGAGTGGTCCATAAGACCCTCGGTCATCTAAAAAATGGAACAGTTGTAGCATTTTTCAATAAGTCATTTGTATGGAATAATCGTATGTTGCATTATGTTAGGTTATTAAATTCTGAGTAGAGCGAAACTGCTAAAGTGCCAACTTATTTACTATAAATAAAAAAAATGTCACGATGCTAATCAAAATATTTCTGAAGTTTGGGGACGAGACTGACCCGTCCCCAGTTCGTCATTAGCCTTCATGCTTCAGCTTGTGTAGCGGAGCTTATTTCCAACATTGTGTTTGGATAGTAGGTTTGTAGAGCTATGGAAAGAAAATAATAGGAAAAAAAATAAATTCAAGCTTTGTTGGAGATTGATTTCTTTTTGGATTATTTTTATGTTTATTGGACTTATTTTATGTTTCAGTCATTTTTTTCTTTTTTTTCTAGTTCATCTCGACTAGAAAAATAGGATTTTTTTTATAAAAATTGCTGAAGATAAATTTTTATTTTAATTCGACTTATCCAAAAGACTGAGTGCCGTAGCCATAAATATTAATCATCAGAATGGAATCCGCGTAAACAATTATGGCTGTGACTTCACAAGTCTTTGTTTTGAATTTTCTTTAGGACCAAGCTTCTCTATAGTATAATTTTGAATTGTATTAGTGTAGCTCAAGTATTTTGGACTCCGTTTTGAGCCTATTTTGATAATTTAAATTGTTGATATTGTAGACCTTACTGAGAACTTTAATGCTGCAAAAAATTATGTTGATCAAATACAAATCAGTGGGCGATCAATATTAATTTATATAAAGATAAATAAATATAATCATGTGTAACACTCATTTATTAAGTTATAAAACAGTCTTAAATGAGTATCGATTTATATCCGATCAATATAATTTTTTACAGTATTAATTCTTATGACGGAGTTTACAAGATAAATAGTTTGAATGATCGAAATTAACTCAAAATATGATCCAAAATACTTAGACTACACTATGTAGAGAAGTTGTGTCTTTTTCTTTATGGCCAAAGCGATTGGATTGGTTGGCATTGCATTGCTGATTTTGTTATTGTAGAGGGTGTACAATATAAAGAGCACGTGGACCAATCAGAAGTATACATGTGGCACTTGATTACTGAGTCAGACAAGTAAAATACACGCAACAATAGACGTAGGTAGTGCGAAGGGGAATCCACTCTAAGAGTGCGTCGAATACACTCGCCTTAACCCCTGAAATGAGTATTAAGATGACCGACGTCGTTTCAAGACCAGCCCATCGAAGAGCTCTCGATTAACACAGAAACATTGCTCTGGCCCCATGGGTCGAATGTGAACACCTTGCAGTGATCTCCTTCCCTACAACGAGGAAGAGTGAGGTTTGCGATCCGAGGACCTCCTTCTTTCATGCAAAACCAATTCGAGAAACTACCCCAATCGTTCTGGCAGTACTGTGGGCTCTGCCTTGAGGCTTGGTGCGTGACTATGGTGTGGCCTAAGGGTTGCATCATGAGTCCAAACGGGATGAATTGAGAGATGTGGATTGGAGGCTAAGGACAGAGGATCGGTAGGTGTTGGCTTGGGTAGCTGAATTATTGCAACGCTTGTGAGTCTTTTGCTATGGCTTGGATAAAGTTTGAATGAGAATATTCTCCCGACGTTGTATTCAAATGACGTGGATAACGATTTTCTAAAATCACGGAAGCAAAATATTCTCTTAGTGGTCCTAAGGGGAAGTAATTGTACTCCACGTGATCCATGAGATCACGTGACAAACCCTATGGTGATCCAACATGGGACGAAGCCGTTTGTGCCTTGGCTTTCAAGCTAACTACTTTAAATATAAAGAGCAGCATATTTTGGATTAAAAAGTTGACTTTACTTACATACACTACTTGAAATTGAAGTTAATTCCATTGCCTCCTCTTTCATTTCTAGCTTTACTCAGTTTTATACTTCAATCTCCGACTATTCATTCTGGCGAAATCATTTGCAAATTCCTACTTCTCAAACGACACACATGAAGTTCACCCACAATTATAAAAAAATACTACTCACCACTCAATGGGCAGTAATTAATAGTAAAAAATATATTAACAACCATAAAATTGCATAAATATTCATGCAATTGCATTATGACCTGCCAAGTCAGCAATGGCCGCCAAAACTGTTTTGTCATCAGCAGCGTGTGCCTTCCCGTGGATGACACACTTTTGTTGGTGAGCCAGAAACAGATTCGGCTGCACAAACAGTGCCTTCTCGTGGAGACCACAAGCTTTCCTTGAAAATAACGTTATAGAGAGTAGTCGTCTTTTTTTTTGTTTTTCATAAAACGACATATGCTTACTATTGACTTGTAGTAATTAAAATATGAATAAATTATACACAAAATTAATTATTTATATTATTATATATTTTCACCCACAAACTTAGCATATATATGCACTTAATGAAATTTAAACACTTGAAATAATTTGCAGAAAATTTTAATTTGTACAATCTTATTGAAAGAATTTTTTTTTGTTCGTCCCAAAGAATTACAGTTAGGTATGGCAACGGATCAAATTTGAAAAGAGGGACTCCCACTCCCACATTCGTACCCACATCTGCACCCGTTTTGCACTTACTTAATTAACCCCTCCTCCAAACCAACCCCATCTCACGAAAGATAAACTCCGGCTCTACCCTTTTACTTCGCTTAGCATTTTTTTTTTCATTACGATTCTATTATATATTTTACATTTTTAAGTTCTAATATAATTTACATAAAATTATTTTTTAAAAGTTGCTCACACAAAAAAGCACATAGCTAAATGAAAAAAATTTGAAGCGGACATAGAAAATGATAATTAAACCCTAATGCTAAATCCTATTCTATTTATGTGAGTATAAAAATAAAAATAACAAGATTATTTTGTAAGTTCATATCTGATCGGGTCGGGTTTTGATTGAGAAACGCTAAATCCAAAGCCTACTTAAATTCTATAAGGTTGCATATTTTAAATTTCAAACTCATTCAAATCATATTAAAATTTCCCAAAACCCAATCGATTAGTGTCGTTGGTCCAACAGGAAACCATCGGATGAGAATATAATAAATAATAAAATTATCCCTCTCTCTCATAGCTTAAGTTTTTAGATGAGTTGATAACTAACATTTTCACACGGTATCAGAGTAAGCATATATTCCCGTCTATCTAATGATCAGTAAATTTTCAATGCAACTG
>BRYF01000016.1:7618983-7623983 GCA_030159135.1 Actinidia polygama | reverse complement strand
GAGATAGAAGCTCCAATTTTTTGAATTAATCCTTTAAATTCATTCGTTATTGAGCAACGATTCAACAGTAAGACTAAAAATTATGTCCGATCAAAATAAAGTGTCTGCATATACATAGGTGGATAATGTTCTATCTCATCACCCAAATCTCCCTTCATGGAATGGATTTTGTGTGAAAAAAAGTTGAATAAATCATCGATCACCAACCTTGAGGCCATCTATTTTTGGGGTCCCATGTAGAAAACCATCTCATTCTTTTTGTTTCCAATCCCAACGCGGTCTTCTCCTTCCAAGGCCACGACAGCTCGCCAAGAATCCTCTGCGGGTTGGCTTTTGGGGACACTCTTCATTCTCAGGAAAGTAAATGACGAAATTATCCGCAGCAGGCCGAAAGATCTCGTTACGAGTTCGGATGGTGTTGAGCCTTTCGTATCTTTGTTCGAAGGACTCGTTCGGTATGTCTCTTCCTAGTAAGGGAGAAGCACCACCACAGTTGTTAGTCCCCAAGGATGGGTGTTGGGGTGTTCTGAATTCCAATCGTTCCCTCTCCCTCATGCCTCTCTCTCTCTCTCTCTCTCTCTCAGTTTTCTTTTAGGTACATGTGTTTTGTATTTTCATGTCACATATATAAGTGCGAGAAAACTTCCAAGTACCATCGGATTCTTCTTCAAAGCTGTGACACCCTAGTTGTAATATTTGTTTATAGAAATCAATCTTTAAAAGTGACTGGTAATAAAATTAGGATTAATTACACTTTGTGCCCTTGAATTATTGAGTAATTCTCACTTTGCCCTTTAACTATTAATTTGCAATTAACCTTGCCTTTCGATTTCTGTCTAGAAAATTGACAAAAAATGATAGTTAGGTGACACGTGGCATGATGTAGAATACGAGTTGATATGTGGTAGACAAATGAGCAGTTAAGATATGGGCAATCAGTGAAATATGTGGCATGATAATTTTTAATTTCCCCCCTCGACGTATAAAGGGTTTACTCCATTTACACCTTGAACATTTCTCGTCTTTCCCGCGCCACCCTATTAAATTGTCTATCGCGTCTCAACTGACTCAACATGTGTTCTATTTAGGGGTGAGAAAAAAAAAAGACGAAACCGTGAAAATTGAACCACTATTTTTTATTTGAACGTTCGATTACGGTTATAAATTTTTAAATCGTAGATTAACATTTCAATTTACGGTTTTCATGCCACAGTTACGGTTTTCAACCAAACAGAACCATATATATTATTAATTATTTATATATATTATTATATTAGGTAATTACTAATTAATATTCCAAGATTGTTTGTCTATGGTATCATGCTTTTGCTAAAATTTATTTTTTTTGCATTTGATTGTTTCTTATTTATTAGATATTACGCTCTTTGGTACTATGCTTTTAAACTGTAAAACCGAACTGAACTAAATCGTATTATACGGTTTGGTTTCAATGGTTCTACTTTTTGGTTTGGTTTGAGATTTTCTTGAATCATTATGAACGATTTGATTTGTGATTTTCTTACAAACCGGACCAATTCGAACTGTGATCACTCCTATGTCCTACATCGTGTCACATGTTGCTTAGGTGTCATTTCTGTCCATTAAAGTAACCAATTACATTTTATAACCAATAACTACTTTATTTTTATACTTTTATGTTAGTTTTATTGTTGCAATATCTTAACCAACTATAATTTCTTATGGCACAAATATTTTAAAAATTATGTATACCTAAAAATCACATACATTCCATATAATTTTTTGTTTGAAGATGAAAAACACATTAGTAGTATATTTATTGAATAAAAAATTGTTAAAGAATTGGAAAAAAAAATTAAATTCAAAATTATAATTGACATTAAATTAAAATAAATATATTAGTTAAAAGAAAATTTTATAGATTGAAAGAAATATCTTATTTAAGAAAATTGAGCTTATTGGTTTATAATTTTGAGAAATAAACTTAGTTGTCCAAAATAAAAATTGATAGGATTTAATAGTATTTTTTCACAAAAAGTACTACTTATTGACATTTTTTTTCTATGTCCTTTTATTTATTATTTTAATATTTTTTTTTATTTGTTAGTCATGACTCATTAAAAGAATACGGACAAAAAAGAGAGAACAAATATTATTATTGACTTTTGAATTTAATTATTTTAGTTTTTGTAAAATAGAACTTGATTGTCCAAATAAAAAATTAATAGAACTTAATAGTTCTTTGTCATGAAAAAAACTACTCATTGATAATTTTTCCGAATAAATTTCTTGGAAACATTCGAGTGTGGATCCCCATTAGGCGAAGCAATGCGCCTGTCTTTGAGTGTTTCAAAAAATGGACAAGGGATGTTGCATCGCTGCCTGAGTGAAGTGATAAGTGAGCAAGGGTTTTTGTGTCTCTCTGGACGGGCACGAGTAAAAAAATTAGTCCATAATTTCAAGATTAGATTAGCTACTTGGAATATAAAATCCTTAATAAGTAAGACAAAGAGTTGGTAGACATATGAGTAAGAGAGGAGTTTGTATTACTTGCTTGCAGGAGACTAAGTGAATAGGGGTTGGAGGTATAGTTTGTAAACACTTTAAGGATTGTGTAGTGGTAGTCAAAAGGATAGTAGATTGGATTCTATTAATTAAATTGATGGTTAAGAAATATAATTAATGTGGTTAGTACCTATGCACCTCAAGTGAGTTTGGATGATCATAATTTAGGATCATATAGAAGAAATAGTTCAAGAGATACCTATAGAGGAGATAGTTTTCATAAGATGAACTTTCAATAGCCACGTGAGGAGTAATATGATGGGGTATGAGATGTTGCATGAGGGATTTTATTTTGGAGATCAAAATGAGGCCGGTAAGAGTATTTTAGACTTTGCTATAGCATTTGAGCTTGTGATTACCTATACTTTTATATAAAAGAAGAAGAACACCTAATCACTTTTAAAAGTGGGTTTCATAGAAGTCAAATAGACTACTTCATTGTTAGAAGCATAGACAGTAGATTGTGTAAAGATTGTAAAGTTATTCTTGGAGAGAGTATAACAACATAATATAGACTTTTAGTTTTAGATGTTTGCATTTAAGGACGACATGATATTAGGAAAGAACCTAGATACTCTCGGACTAGATGGTAGAATCTTAAGGATGAGAAACTTAAGTAGTTTAAAAGAAAAATAGCATTAAAGGTACAGTGGGAGTTGGATGGGGACATCGACGTTATTTGGAATACAATGGCAGGGCAGATTAGACGAACAACAAATGAAGTCCTTGGAATATCAAAAGGGAGAGCCCCCTTTCAAAAGAAACATGGTGGTGGAATGATGATGTTCAAAACACAATAAAAGCCAAAAAGAAAAACTTTAATCAGTGGTAGAGAGATATTTCAATAATCAACAATAACTTAACCAGTGCTATTTGCAATCACTTATTGTAGTTCATTCATGTCGAAAATGGCATTATTTCGGTAAATTTATCTATAGATTGGGAAATGGGACTAATCTAATCCAATTAATCCAATTCCCTGGGTTTACTACTCCTATAGTGGGGTAGGTAAAATCAGTTTTTTTTACTGACCTGACAATTCCCATATGGAGGACAACCTTAGAAAATATAAGTAATCGTGCAAAAAATTCAAAATAGTTGTAGGAGAGGCGAAACAGAAAGTATATGAGAACTTTTATACTAGGTTAGATAGTAGAGATGGAGAGAAGAACATCTATAAAATCATTAAGATGAGAGAGAGAAAAATAAGGGATTTTCCTCAAGTTAAGTGTATAAAAAGCGATGACTCTAGGATACTAGTGAAAAATGATAAGATTAAAGAAAGATAAAGAGTGTATTTTGAGAAGTTGCTAAATGAGAAATAAAAAGAGAAGAGTTCAAGAAAAGATGAATACGAAGGCACAAATGTGATTCATGATTATAGGTTTTACCGTCAAATACAGAAGGCTGAAGTAAAATTTGTCATGAAAAGATGAGACCGGGTAGGGCCCTAGGACCAAATGGCATCCCATTTTAGGTTTAGAGAAGCTTAGGCGAAGCGGAATTATGTTGGTTAATTAAGGTGTTTAACAAAATTATTATGACTAAAAAAATACAAAAATAGTGGAGGATCAACATTTTAGTAGCCATGTACAAGAACAAAAGTGAAATCTAAGTTATAACAATTATACAGGGACCAAGTTGATGAGTCATACTATGAAGTTATGGAAAATAGTTATTGAGGATCTTTGGGGGAGGATAACAAGTGTGTCAGAAAAATAATTTGATTTTATGCCAAGTACATCGACTATGAAAGCAATCTATTTATTAAGGAGATTAGTTGAGAAGTATAGAGAGAAGAATAAAGACCTCCATATAGTCTTTATAGATTTAGAAAAAGCTTATAATAAGATTTTTAGAGATATTATTTGGAGAATTTTAGAGAGAAAATGCATCCTTACAAAAGGATACATTAATGTGATTAAATACATATATGATGGTTACTATTATTCAATCACCGGGAGACAAGTAAATTTCAATTATAATAGGATTATACCAAGGGTATGCCTTGAGCCCTTACCTTTTTGCATTAGTTATGGATAAGCTTACTAAACATATTGAGGACGATGTTCCATGGATGTATGTTGCTCGCCGATGATATAGTATTACTTGACGAGATCGCAAGAGATATCAATGCGAAGTTATAAATTTAGAAGGAAACACTAGAGTCAAAATGTTTTAAGATAAGTAATAACAAGACTGAGTATATGGAATGTAAATTTAGTGTGAATCTAAGTTTCCATAGGAGTGAAAATCAAAAATCAAAACATCAAAGAGCAAAAAATTTCGGTATGTAGGCTCTATGTATAGCAAGGATTGTGAGATTGTTGATGATATAATGCATATAATACAAGTTGGTTAGCTCAAGTGGAGAGTGACTTCTAGAGTATTATGCGATTGAAGAGTAGCTCTCAAGTTAAAAGGAAAATTTTATATAACTATAAGACCAGCTATGC
>BRYF01000016.1:7593983-7596483 GCA_030159135.1 Actinidia polygama | reverse complement strand
TATTTAATTTATTTATTTATTTCTCTTTTCTCTTTTTTTTTTGAGCTAAAGATGTTGTCTTGTGTTAACCATGCTCCTCAACCTAAAGACGTCTTATGAATAGACGAGTAAATATTGAATATA
Source organism: Actinidia polygama (assembly GCA_030159135.1). NCBI lineage: Eukaryota > Viridiplantae > Streptophyta > Magnoliopsida > Ericales > Actinidiaceae > Actinidia > Actinidia polygama. The sequence goes on along the minus strand of BRYF01000016.1, from coordinate 7,596,360 downwards.
ACAGTGGTATCAGGATCGGTCCCGATATTTAGATTGTCTTAGCCCAATCACAACATGTGAGAGAATTGTTTGTCACCCAGATAATAAAAGAGACGAAGATGACTTTTTGAATTTAAATTTTGGGGGGAGGGGTTGATGGTTGCCCTGCCCTAAAGGATTGCCAAAACTCAATAGCTTGCTGGGCTTTCCCCAGTGCCGGCACAAGGTGGTAGTATAACCAATATAGCTGGGCAAATGAGAGACAATGGGTGTGCGTACACCCGTTTATAATTTTTTATTATGACCCCACTTAGTATACTGCTATTGTTGTATTTTTCACACCTCCTTGTAAACGGCTATATAATCGATAGTTTTTGAAAGAAATTAGTTTTTGAAAAGCTTATGGTAAAAAAAAATACTGAATTTTTCAAATTTTTTTATTAATGTCTATGAAGAAACCCTTTCTCAATTTTGAATCTGTATTTTTTTGGTATCTTAATTATTTTACTATCCCCACATAAAAAATGAAGAAAAGACCAAAGATGCCACTAGATCTAACTAACATGTTTTACCTTTCTTAGCAATCTAATTGCTCTCTCTCTCTCTCTATCTCTCTCTCTATCTATCTATCTATCTATCTATCTATATATATATATATATATGCATTTGCATGCATGTCGCGGTCCTTTGAACAAGATGAATATGTGTTTCCATGCAAGAGTCATTCCAAACAAGTCTTTAAAAATTAAAGTCTAATAATTTCTTTGCTCGATCGAGATTCATTAGAGCCAATCCGATTCAAGTGTCAGATATAAAATCATCAACTTGCAACACTATTTAGAAATATGAATGCAAGTTGCATTTGATAAATCATAGTTGATGCCAAGATCTCATTTTTTTTTTTTATTTCTGAATTCTCTACATTTAACAATATATAGTTGGTGTTGATTAAGCTCACAGAAATAGAGAGCTTTCATGTTTGGTTAAAAATGTCAATTCAAACTCAACAATAGGACAGTTAAAAACTTAGGTTGTGTTTAGATGGAGGATTGGGCGACGGAAAATCAAAAGTTAGATGATCCGATGGTATTAAATAAATCCTTGATTCAAATAAGAACTTTAATTTATTGTTTGCTCAAAGTTTTTTATATTTTCGATCCGTCTTAATTTCTTAGAAGAATTGAAAAAGTATTTTTTTTAAAAAGCGACAGAAAAATCTAAATTAGTTCAAATGGATTGTTTAAGAAGACGGATTTTTCAATTGGATTCCATTTGGATTGATTTGGAATTTATTTTCTTTTTGTAATATTTGTTTTTTACTTTTTTTGGTTTGTCTTTGTAGGAAAATTCGAAATGTAAAAAATTTTAACCAAAAGATAAAAAAAGTGTTGAAGAAATATACTAAAAACCATTTTTTTTGGAACTTAGTATTAATTTTATTTGTTATTCTATTTTAATAAAAATCTATGCGGACAATGTTGTAGTACAATATTTATATTTGTAGTATCGGAAAGAATACGGTAGAAGATCACTAGCTCAAGTCGAGTTTGTAGTTATTCGTTCAGCTTCAGATTTCGATTTTAAAATTTAGTCGAGATCAAGCCAGAAAGATCTCGCAAGTATAACTCTAATTCCGCAATTTTTAGAGTTTCACAAAAAGATTTTTATTTATTTAATCTGTACACGTTTTTTCATTGAGTCTTGATTTCGGTTCCCAACAAAAAGTCCATGAAGAGATATGAAAATAATCGACTAAACAGTTCAATTTAACCCAAAATGTTTTGTGCTAGTATGTGGGTGGTCTGCAAAATACTAATTAGATAGCCTTTTTTATTTATTTTTTGGTCTTGAATATGGCAAACTAGGAAACAGCTCATGCTTTTTATTCAAGAGAAGTGTTTTGTAATTTTACACAATAAAATACAGTATCACTAAAAAAAAATAAAGTGTGAAAATCATTATCGAAATCTTTAAGTCTTAAGCTTTTTAGAATATTTTTGCACTATGTTCTATGGAATCCGTCTTTGCAAGATAAACTATTTTACAAATTACAAGCCAAAGCTTTATATTAATTAAACTTCCCAAAACTGTCCCAATAATACTTTTTTTTCTTCTCTTCCCTCAATGCACGGAGAGAAGAGAAGATGCTGAATTAAAGCCCTACACGTGCACTACTGTTTTTTTCACCTCCTCCATAGCCCTTCTTTTAACTCTTTCAATGGCCAAGCGGATCACGAAATCTTGGTGGTTTTCTCTGTCTAATGAATGGGGAGTCTGCTTTAAAATCGTATGTTCTGCACCTACTCTTGAGTATATACTTTTATAGGAATCACAAAAGGTAGATTCGGAACCTCTAGTAAAATGTCTGCTAGCGGCTTAACCAGTTACTCGAGATTCT
>BRYF01000016.1:7543983-7546483 GCA_030159135.1 Actinidia polygama | reverse complement strand
TATTTAAATTGGACTTTTTGTAAAATAATTATTTAGTATGTATTTTTTTTATAGAACAAGGACCCTTAAACGGATACAGAGAAGAAGAAGAATCAGGTGAGCCGTGGGCCAAATATGACTCTTCACCAGAAAATGGAAATTGGTCTAAACTCTGGGAATTTCGGCTGGGCTGGGCTGCGATTGGGAAGCTTGACCAGATAGAGATGCATACTACATTTTGTTTGGACACCAAGATGGGCTCTAAACCTAGCTTATTAATAAGTTAAAAGACATAAGAGCCCCCTACTTTCTTTGGTCCTCCAAAAATACCAGCCACCCAAAATCTTTATCCTAAAAATTATCTTGAAAGTGAACTTTTACGGTACAGATTCAAAGATAGTGTTATGTGTTCCTTTTTATTTTTAAAAAAAAGTTAGTGAGATGTGAACTGCACACACGATGGTCCTTGATAGTTTTTCTAGGTATATAGTATTGTTGTTTTAAAAAATCAAAGAAGTAGGCTTCCCTCTAGTTCATTTGATCGACTCAATAGCACCCACTACGTATGTTGCTTGTTTTGAGAATGAATTTTGTTCTTTCAAGCTCTTGTGTCTAGAGAAAAAGTCAAATTCATTTCGATAGAATTAGTCATATAATAACCTTTGATGTGGGAAAAAATATCCACCAATTAATATTCAGGTGCATCGCCAGAAGGATTATGTCGCCACAACATCATTGTAGTTCTGGTCGCCCATTGTGTCATCACCGGACGATCATGTATACTAGCATTTTCCCAGATCGCCAATGAACGAGGTCATCTACGAACCCTCTATCGAGGTAAGCAGGTCTCCATGGGACACGCCACCGCTTTGAATCTCCTACGATCTAGGCAAAATCTCTGTATACGACAAGTCTCCGCATACATGGCATATTCCACAAACACCGTGTTACCAGTCTAGTCTTGTACGCCCTAAGCCACATCCCTAGTTGCTCAATTTGCCTGTACTCCGTATGCCTACTAGTTGATTTCCATCTCGCCAATGGGCAAGGTCATCTTCGAACCCTCTTGACCGAGGTAAAACGAGGTCATCTCCGAACCCTCTACCGAGGTAAGCATGGTCTCCATGGGACACGCCACCGCCTTGAATCTCCTACGATCTAAGCAAAATCTCCGGATATGGAAAGTCTTCGCATACATGGCATATTCTACAAACACCGCGTCACCAGTCTAGTCTTGTACGCCCTAAGCTACATCCTTAGTTGCTCAATTTGCCTGTACTCCGTATGCCTATTAGTTGATTTCCATCTCGCTAATGGGCGAGGTCGGCTATCTCGCCCGGTCAGAGACCATCTCCACAAGAACTCCGCTCCCATCAGGGATCTGCCTCCATAAAAAAGACCGTCTCCATAAGGACTCTACCTCTACAAGGAGACTACCTCTGTGAGACTCCTTTTCCATTACTTCGTCTATAATTACGGTATCTTCTCCACATGGCAACCTCCTCAGTTATATCTCCTAGATCTCCGGGATATATTTTCCAAACATAGCTATCCTAAAATCTCGCTTGAATATCCGAGCACGAATCTCCAATCTCTAACTATATAAAGGCCGCTCCCCCATTATGCAAAGGTACGCTGAATACACAGACATCACAATACATTCTCTCTGGAGAGCTTTGTTTTGTGATCTGCCCAGTTTCTTATCGCCTTGGTCTGATTCGCACGCTGGAGGGGTTTTGAGCTGCCTTGCCCCGACCGTTTACTTTTGTTCGTCTGCGCAGGTCACCCAAGTATTTGCCGAGGTCCTGTGTCGAGGCCGAGGAGCAACTTGACTATTAGTTGCTCGCCTCAATTTTCTACCACAACAACCTTTACGGAGTTGACACGAGACTTGAATGGTAATACTTAGCCACTAGGAGTCTCGTGGAACCTTTAGTATAGGGTTCGACTTCCACTAGTATGATAGCAAATCCTGTATTGGACTAGTGCATACGAGGATTTGCCTTGATTTTAATTGAATTATCCACTTATGAACGGTGTGATTAATTCTCGGATAACTTGGTATCCAGTAACCTGAATACCAAGTTACCAAAAAAAATTTAGTGACTTAATTTTGTCATATTTGTTTTCAAAATGTCAGATCAATTCATGGCTGAAGCAGGAAATGTGTTCATGGGTTGTAAGCTTTTGCTCAGTAGTTCTCACGTAAACAGAACGGGGAATATGTGTACCCAATCTACTCTGTAGATTAAAGAACAAATGAAAAGTATATATATTAAAATAAAATAAAAAGGTCTAAGCTATATAGTAACCTTTTAATTCTATGACGCAGGCAAAACCAAATATCGACTTAATATTCAACCGTGGAAAGTAGCCCAAATAATTAAAATTTTGACTTCGTGTTCAAGAGATCTCTAGTTCGAGTCCCCTCAAAATCATTAAAAATTTGTCCAGTCGTTAACTTTAGAACCCTCAATTTAGCTTTTTTCAGACCCAATTAAACTGAATAAGATTACTGCAC
>BRYF01000016.1:7401483-7413983 GCA_030159135.1 Actinidia polygama | reverse complement strand
TAGCATCATCTTTCAAAGAGCTTCAATCTATCAACAGAGAGAATCTTGCTTTTTTGGTTCCAACTGAAACTTGAGCTCTTGAGATTTCCCTAAAAAGGTTTTCTTCATAGATAAGATTTGAATCCAATTTATTTGATTGGATTAAGTAATGTTATTTGGAATAAATCTTCTCTTATTCTTAAAACGTGAACCCCTTTTAATTTTTCTCTTAGATCCGTGTATAAATGATAGGTTCTTTTGCTTAGGTGTGCAAAATCGTACCATAATAATTTGCACATCAATTCATCTTTGGAGTTGTCTCAATTATATATGCTGGCTCGGAATTAACCCAGTTTGAATTTTTCTTTACCTACCTTTGAGCTGACTCTAAGAATTGTGAGCTAGATTAGAATTACTCTAGTTAGAATCCGTTTGTCTTGAGCTGACTCCAATTAGAGTGAGCTGACTCAATTCTATAATTTATATAACAAAACTAATCAGCCTCTAATTCACCATACATATGTTTGTTATCATCAGAATCATTATTGTAAAACCTTGGAGTTAAAAGAATGTGTAGTCCAATCCTATGTCTAATTCGACAAATTAAATGGATTCTTATGAAAGAATATGATATTTTATGAAACAGAAACACCATCGCATGTGGGACTCACAAATATTGTGTTACCACTTCTCACAAATATTAACGTGGCACTTTGACGATAGATTCTACACGTTTGTAAGCGACGATAACACTCAGTACCGTTTCATACAAAACTTTCTCTAAGCGGAGAGGAGGGCAGGGGTGTCATGTTTTGAACCCATGACCTCCCCGGTAATTGGGGGTTAAACTGCCTCACTGTTAGGCCAAGGTAAATGCCTAATTTGAGATTATTCATACTAGGCATGTCATTGAATTCGATAAAAATTAGTATTGGATTCGAATGAATTCGAATTCATTACAAAAAAATTGATTCAAAAATTTAGATAATTTGAATTTTGTTGATCCGTATTTTCTGAAATCAGATTAGAATATCCACTTTTTGAATCCTATAAGAGAAAAATTTATAAATTTTTTTTATTTCAAAATTTCATACTTCTTTGAGTTGTTTTTTAAAAGGAAAGAAAAACAAATCAGATTGAATATTCCTTTAAAACGAATTCAGATTCGGATTAAACTAAATGAATTTACTAATTAAAGATTTGGATCGAATCGAATCGAATTCAAATTTTTACATATCTAATCTGAATCCATTCATAATTGCTATTAGTTTTTTTCTTTTTTTTTTGTGATGGGCCACATAATTGCTAGTTTATTTGGATAGGGAGAGTGGGAAATTCCACGTTCACACGATAATGTGCAATTTTGTCCGGATAGGGCTACCACGCTTTTGATTGGTCTACGTTATCCACCACAAGATTACACACATGAAAAAAGCTGCGTGTTTGTGTCCGAAGAAAATTTACCGAGAAAATTCTGAGAAAATCTCTCCCTTTCTCTGTTCAATGGCGGCGACAGCGGCTTCGCCAACTGCTTATCTTCTTCGTAACGTCGGCAACAGTTCCATTCCCGCCAAATCTCGATTTCGTCCCCACCTTCCCGCCAAAAGGACCCTAAAGTTTCTCGCCATGTCACCCAAAAACAAGGTATTCATTAGTTTTCTATTGCACATTATGCAATCAATATTTCCAGCAATATATTCAATTCATATAGGGTTCGAGAAGATTTACCCATGTTTGGATGCGCAGAAAATCTGCCAATTTTTTCTGAATTATGCTTAATATTGAAGTATTTATTTCTCGGGCTTCTGAAAAAACCAGCATGAAAAGGTTCGAACCAAGTATTTATTTTATGCGTCCCCTGTTTGGTTGCTGAGAAACTGATAAGAATTTGACGGAGAAAAAGAAAAAACTTGACTTATACAATGGTTTTTCCTCTAAAAATCTCGTCTTAAGCTGGGTAATTTTGAATCTTATGCTGTACATAATAAAACCAATGGTTCTGATAGCAACTACTCATTCCGTGATGAATAATGCACGTTTTGCATGAATATTTATACAATTTTTTATATGTTTTAATACATTTATATAAATATTCGTGCATTTTTTATACTAATTAATACATTTTTTTACCCTATTAACCAATGGTCACTAGACGGTAATTCGCATTTTTCCGAAAGGAATGCAATTACGAATTTTGTGGTTCCGAATACTTTTATTATCCTTCATTTTCTGATTAACCAAAAAGGGAAACAGAACTTCCAAAATCTTATTTTGTTGTTATAACTTATATTCATACATTTTAATGCTGGGGCGTAGCCATGATTTTAGGTCAAGGAGGTCTAAAGTGTAAAAAAAAAATTTAATATATTTCAAGGGAGCTAAAATGTAAAAAAATTTAAAATCTAAAGTAAATTTTATAATTTTTTGAAAGTGAGGAGGGTTATAGCCCCTGCTAGACTCTGTATGATACCACCCCTGTTTTAATGGGGACCCAATGATTTATAAGAGCATCTTTAGTGTATTAAACACATTATTAACTCTATTCATTAGATTTGATGACATGTAAAACTAAAATAATTTTCTAAATTTAATAAGTAATAATTTTTGTTAAGTCACTAACTAAGTTTAGAGAGTTGCTTAATAATCAAGGGAGAGAGAGAGAGGAGAAGAGAGAAAACTAGATAGTGGGGTACATTTGTAATTTTTTTTAAAGTTTTTGTTTGTTTTAACACTCAATTTTGACTAGCCCATTGGAGCATCAAATGACTTTATAAATTAGTCAACATTTAACACACAAAATTAAGACTTATTTTTGTTTATATGTACACTTTAACACATTTCGGAGATGCTCCAAGTGAATTCGCAATTAAAGTTTGGTTGCCTAGAAATCGATTAAATGATTGAGAACCGCGAACAAATGAGTTTGAGGACCGGTGGTCTAGGCTTGTGACTTCCTTCCAAGATTTCAGGTTCGAAATTTATTAGGTGCTATCAATTCTTCAGTTGAGCTAGATACTGAATTATCAAAACAAAAAAAAAAAAAAAACTGAATTATGAAAACCATAATCTGCTGAGAAAACAGAGCACGCCTAATATCGAATGCTATGTTTTACCTTGGGCAATAATGTGTAGATAATTTAATCATATGATTTCAATAACAATTTGTCATCCCACGCCTAGAGAACCAAAGTGTTTGCAGTTAATTTTCCCAACCTTCGTGTGTTTGATGAGACAGAGAAGAAAAACGATTGACAACAATGGATTTGCTCAACTATAAAAATCAGAACTCGTTATGAAGTGCAAGAGTTCTACTCAACCTCGTTTGGTTGCTGAGAAAACAGGGGAAAATCAAGTATTTCTACCTAAAGCCTATGTTTAGGCAGGTTGAATGGAAAAAGTTAGTAGATTTAAATTTAATCTATTTTTTTCTCCGTAGATCCATTCCTGAATCCTTGAGCCAAATACAAATAACGTGTGGAAAAGAACTCGTTATCCCACGTTCCCACATTTCCTTAGGATCCGAACAGGGCATCTTCTCTCACTACTTTTTCAAACACTTTTTACGCAGGTGAACAAGTACGACGGGGACTGGAAAAAGCAGTGGTTCGGCGCCGGAATATTCTACGAGGGCAGCGAAGAAATTCCCGTCGACGTGTTCAAGAAGATCGAGAAGCGGAAGGTTCTAAGCAACGTAGAGAAAGCGGGGCTCTTATCGAAAGCCGAAGAGTTGGGTCTCACTCTGTCGTCAATCGAGAAGCTGGGGGTGTTCTCCAAGGCAGAGGAGCTGGGCTTGCTCAGCCTGCTCGAGAAGACGGCGAGCTCCTCGCCGTCCGCGCTGGCCTCGGCGGCGCTGCCCATTCTTGTAGCGGCGATCCTCGCGATTGTTCTCATTCCCGACGACTCTGCGGCACTGGTAGCGGTGCAGGCCGTGATTGCCGGCGCGCTCGTAGTCGGGGCCGCCGGGTTGTTTGTCGGGTCGGTTGTTTTGGGCGGGTTACAGGAGGCAGATTGAGTGACCTTTTATTTTTTGAAAAAAGAAAACATTTGGTGTTTTTGTTGATTGTTTCTGTGCCACAATATAATACTGGGGATGTAAATTATGTGGTTAAATATTTTTTGGGGTATAATAATGATTTTTTTAGTCTTTAGTTAACTTTTTTTTTTCAAATTAGATAAAAAAAATGCACTTTTTGACTATTCTCGTCGATAAAATCGAAAAAATATAAAATTTTGATCAAACGTCGAAAAAAACTTACTAAAATGAAAAAATTCAAAATTAAAGGAAGCAAAGAATAAATAAAAAATCATAACCCAAACTAGCCTAAATTTAAAAGAAAAATTAATTGATGCACTTAGACTTGAGCTTTGAATTAATAACTTTTAATATAGGTTTAACTTGGGTGTAAAAATGGTCAGGAGGCCTGTTATCAGCTGGAAGCCCGACTAAGGCTGCCTAGGCCGAGCCCACCCATTTGTTATGGGTACCTAGGCCTAGGGGTCCAAACCTGAAGCTCGACACAGCCTAAGCTTGAAAGCCCAACTTAAAAGTTTGTCCCGAAGCTTGCCTGATAGTTTAGCTCGAAAGATGAAAATTTGTGAAAGATTAAAATCAAAACCACACTTTTACACAAAAACTTATTTTCAAGTTTTTTTTAGAGGTTTTGTCCAAGACTCTCTCAATCTTTCAAGTGTTTTTGTCCAAGTTACACTCAAACTTACAAGAATAGGAATAGATGAATGTTTTACAAGTGAAAACAAACTCTCTCAATAGAGTAGATAGGAGTGGAATCACACACTAAATGCAAACTCTTGAAGACAAAGAATTTTCAAAGAATCTAGACTTTGAAGCTCTTTGGATGATCAATCAATATTTAAGATAGTCTCTTGTTCTTGTTAATGATTTTGGAAGCTTGTATATAATTACTTGAAGAAGACTGAACCGTTGGTGGTAGTTGTGATGTATTAAATGCTGGTTCAAAACACTCTGCGTTCAAAAATCTAGCAGTTAGGTGTTGACACTTTCTCCAAGTGTCGACGCTTTCTAGGTTTCATTTGTCGACATTTTAAGAACATGTGTCAACACTTCAAGCCTTCTTCCTTCAGTTGTAACACACTGTCTCCAGGGTTCGATATTTTCTGAGTCATGTGTCAACACTTGATCATCAGTCTTCAATAGTTTGGCTATTGTTCACATGTGTTGACACTTTATAAATTAGGTGTCGACACTTCTTGTACTCTGGACACTGTCTTTATGTGTTGACACTTTACTGTCATGTATCGACACGTTCTATAGCTTCGGACACTGTCTTCATGTAATTTTTTAAAGCATGTGTCAACACTTTAATTTCAGATAGCTCACTGTCCATATGTGTCGACTCTTTATCCATATGTGTCAACACTTAATTTTTCCTATTTTAATCTTTGTGTACTGTCTTCAGGTGTTGACATTTTGAACACAATATGTCGACACTTTAATTTTCAGATTTAAATCTTTGCTCACTGTCTTCAAATGTCAATACTTTAAGCAGAATGTGTTGACACTTAATATCTAGATTCAAGTCTATCTATATGTGTCGACACCTTTGAAACAATGTGTTGACACTTATTGTCCAAAATATTTTTTTTTGATTCTTTGGCTTTTTGAACATCAATCACTTCAAAACCTTCAAGATGTCTTTTCTGTGGATGTGTATAATCTTCAATATCTTTAATCCAGTAAGATTCATGATTTATTTAAGACTTTCATCAGATTTATCAATTCCGTTTCATGTCTTCAAATGTCGACACCTTATCAATAAGTGTTGACATTTTCTGGGTAGAAAGTGCTCTATGTTTTCCTTGATCAATTAAGTTTTAGTTCATAATTCTTATGATTTGCACGCTCAGTAAAGTCATTAGCCACTAACACAATGTTTTGTTATTATCAAATTCGAGGCACTGGGTCAACATAAATTACATTAAACCCCCTCAAACAATGACTGGTTTCTGAGTTGTCTCCTTAAACTTTAGACTCAGACACTTGACCTCATTCAAGTGTAAGAATTGCAAAGACAGTAGATGTTGTTAACAGAATATCATAAATTACCTTTGTAGCCTTCTATTATCTCCTCTTCTTCACACCCATTAATCCCATTTTTCTTTCTTATCAAAATATTACAACTCTGCAAGACCACTGGCCATTGCCACCCTCAAACAAAAACACCTAGCCGTAGAAGCAAACCTGACCATTACCCTCAACCCATACCATCCCCTCCAATACTACCGCACGTACAAAACTAATCACTAACCATTATTGCCCTCCAACCACCACTGGAACACTTGCCTACCCCTTAAACCAAACCACGCCCCACCCCCACCACAAACCAACACAACCATGGTCCGAAAGCTACCAAAAGCAGACACCACCTCCAAACTTATCCCATCCCAACACCCATTAACGACAAACCCTCCAATCCACAATCGCAACACCCATAAACCAAAGCACCAAATATAGGGTTCAGAACCCCCCTTATTTTTTCCTTTATATCCTTTTTCATTCGTCTCAACCATTCAATTTCTTAATGCGTTCGATGAGATGGAGGTTGTGAGGAGATAGGTTTGTAATCAATTTCAGTGTGGGGATGAGATGGAGTTCAATTGAGGCATAAAAAATGGGAATTGGGATGGTGAGAGAAGATAGAGGAAGAGATAGCAATGAACCCTGGTATGATTGGAAGAATAGTCGATGGGAAGATAGTACGATGGCTTGCCCTGGCGACGGCCGATAATGGTGAGCTTGCAGCAATATATATATATATATATATATATATATATATATATATATATATATATATATATATATATAACTTACATTATTTATGAAGAAGGGTACAATGTTAGGATAATTGCAATCAAAACCATTAATGGGGTATTTTTCGACAACGTTAGGGGGTAACTCAGATATGAGTGATAGTTCAAGGGAATTTATTGTAATTTACTTGATTTTATTTACATAGGAGGGTTGGATTGGAAACAAAAAAGTTACTAGCAAGGGCGGATCCATCTCATGCTAGAGGGTCAGCTGCCCTCTCTCAAGTTTGGAAAAAAAAAAAATTGCCTATAGTTCTAGGAAAAAATTTCAAGTTGCCCCCTCTCAAAATTATAAATGCCCCCCGAAAAAAAAATTCAACGGTTGTCCCCCCTTGAAATTTTTTCTTGGCTTCGCCACTGGTTACTAGCAATAATGAATTTAGTGTTATTTATATCCAAATTAGAAGCAAATTTTTATATTTTCAGAATCCTCTCGTCAAGAAAAACTAAAAAAAATATATATTTTGATTAAACGGTGAAAAAAATTCACTAAAGACAAAAAAATCTTATATTTATTCTAATTTGAAAACTTTAACGTGGTCATGTGCCCACGCTAGATTATTTTCATTTATAAATTCTAAATATTGCAACAATTTCCAAATTTCGGGTTTAATAACAGTCTACAAATTCTAAACATTGCAACAATTTTCAAAATTTAGAGTTTAATATATGTAAATTAAAACATGAGGAGAGGGATAAGAGAAATCAACAATAAGAATTACAATGCTCAAACTTCTCCATGCTCTTTCTCATATTGCGACCTGTATCTTACTCAAAACCCTAGTCCAGAATCCCTCTAAATAGCCTAAAAAATTGGGCCTATATAGGCATTTCGACTTCGACCCCTCCGCCTCAAATACAAGGCATTTGAGAACATGACATAACAAATCTTTTTGAAAGCGGAAAATTTCTAAAATTCAAGGACCAAATGAAGACATTTCAATTTTAGAAACTTGGCCACATTCTGCTTTAGATCATGGTGAGTACCGAATACTAATCGTTGGTATATTCCTGATAGAATATGGGTCTTTCGTAGCAGATCCGTTAATAATAGAAAGTTATTGAAGTTATCGCTATGATGCACTGACACACCTAATAGGTTCACGTATCCGTGTCCGACACTTATGGGACACGCATACCGACACTTATGGGACACGCATACTCGGGGAACACGTGGCGTGTCACGTTAATTTATTAATTTTTCTTATGGGGACACGCTAGAGACATGATGGGGTACTTTTTATAATTTAATAAAGTTATTTTGGGGTCAAAATGACCGCTCAATGGGTAGAGAACATAGTTTTTATTTATACAAACCTCCATCTTTTATTAAGGAGAAGCCCACAATATTGTAAAGGAGATATTAAGATGTGAGATATAGCAGGGGACAAATGTGACTCCCATGATGATGATGTATTAATTTCTGTGTTGGGGAAGCTCACACAAAACTTTTATCTGACTTTAAATGGTCATCCGCTTGTAAACTATGGGATTGATTCCCTAAATTAATTGGTCCAATAGTTCAAAATATCAAATTATCAAAAGAATACTTTAAAGCTATAGCTTGTACAATGGATTTTTTGATTTTTAGATGGGTTGCCAAATTGGGTTTTCACCTATTGGTCTGACCAGATCAATCCAACAATTGGGCCCATTTATATTCTCCCTGTTGGGTTACAAAGTGCTGATCCATGCCCATTTATTGGTTGGGGGCTTCAAAATTCTATTTGCTGCTAAGTGCTAACTCCACATGTGTTTGCTTAGGCTTAATATGTTTGGTTGAGGAAAAAAAAAATAAAGAAAAAGAACGATACACCGGAGTAGAATAGGAGAGTTATGACAAATCGACATATTAGGATCTAAGTAATTGGGTTATATTCTTTTTTTATTCTTAATTTTTTAACATATTTTTTCATGAGCTCTTTTGCAGATATCGTAATCTACGTTTACATGTAGATTGCACGGATTAATGAGGTGGGGCCCACACCACGTGCACCCCGTGTTTTCTCTTTTTCCATAGAACCAGTTGAAATATTAGGTCAAGTCCGGCATAGGTCAGTGACTAGGTGAGAACCCTAATCGAATCGAGGTCCATGCATGGACCATTTGCACTACATCACACACTCTAAGGGTAGCCATCAATGGAAGAGATATTTTTGGATTTGACCCATGGACCACATAAGGCAGTCCATGGTCTAGCCTACATCTTCGGCCTAAAAGCTTGATAAATGACAAAAACTTTTTTGGATCAAGAATTTAAGAAAGGACTTGTGGAGATCAAGAAATAAAAGTAAAAGAAAATGATTAGATATGTATTGGTTGTGTCTTGTATTCTACGGGACTCATATACTTATAAGTTTAGTACAAGTATTCGGAGGGAGTGTAATGTCCAGAATTCACTAGAAATCTAATACGTAAAGCCATGTTTAATACGGGACTAGGATTTCTTATATTTTCTTATAAATAGATATTTGTGAGTAACTTAAGAAACTAGTAAAGAGTAGATGAAAGGTGTAGAGATTAGAGATGTCAGCACTAGGAAGAGATGAAAAAATACTGGATTTGGGTGTCAGGTTCTTGACTGTTTTTCATCTCATAATTTGTACATTCTACAAAATATGACGAATTATCTCTCTCACCCATAGACAAGCTATTGTAGGCTGAACGACATAAACTTGGTCTTATATTTTTTTTAGTGTCTATATTATTGTGGGTGCTTCTATTATGAGAGGATATGGTAAAAATCCCATCAATTTAAACCCATTCATCTATTAATCTTTTCATTTCTTGTTGATGTTTTTCTTCCACCAACTCTTTATCCAAACACAACCTTAATTTCATGACCCAAACTTCTCAATTCCCATGTACCCCAGACATACGACCTCCTCATTTACGCCTTCTATATCATGTTCTATCAATTTTGGAGGCTCTTTCCAATAAAGCAGGTTGAAGTTAGTCTTGGATTTTCTTTGAAATATTGATAATTGATTATTTAGCGAAAGAGGAAAAAATTATGGATCTATAGTTTCCTTAAGAGTAAAATACACAACCATTATTAAAATTAAATTTTCCAAGTTTTGTTTTAATTAGCTCAATTTAGTATTGCCCCCTCTCGGCCACAATCCTGACTACGCCATTAATGGAAACAATAAAGATTTGAAAAATCACAACTAAAACCCATCTCCTCATTCAGATCAATGAACAACTTATAGTTTCTGCAATATGGAAGTCTCATTCGTGCGAATTCTACGAAAGGTACGAGTTTAATGGGGTCATACTATTTTAGCCAAAATAAGGAGGGAACACATTGTGAATCGTACGATAAGTCCCACTATTTTGGTCATTAATGTTCATCCGTCTGTTAAGTGAGTGAACAAATGTGTTTTGCAACGATACACTACCCATTGACTTGTACCAAACCAAGAAAATAAGTCTCCCTCCCCCTCCTCCTTTCTCATGCATCCATGTGGGGTTGCAAAGGAAAAAAAGTTTAGTACATTTTTGCTTCAATTCATTGATTGTGCGTGCTATAATTTGTACATATATATATATACAAATTGATTGTGTGTGTGTGTGTGTATAGTTATTTACTGCACTTCATTAATTAGGTTCATGCATTGGAACAGTCCACTACTAAGTGCATTTGGTGTTCAAGTTAGAAGAGCATTAGTGCAACAACTCTACGATTTTGAGTATTTCTACTGGATCTGTACAAAATTTTTAATTCTCTGCTTTTGTATGTATAGTAAAAACACTTTCTTTTGCCTTTATTATAAACTAAAAATTACTCTTTCATTCGTGTAAAAGTATATAAAGAATCACAAATGGTTCAGCTTATTTCCAGTCCACTATGTGAATCAGACAGTGCTACGTGACTTGGTAAAGTCACTGTACTCCCAGCTCCACTTCAATCATTCAGACCGTTTTTTTCTTAAGATTTCGTTTGTGTAGATCAATTTACGAGAAAAAATTAAATTGACATCATACTCATACTCATATCCACACATCTTATTACGGGGAGTAAATTAACTCTAAAGAGAATGCATTTCAACTACGAAATAGTTGAGTAGTTTATAATTTTACTTAAAAGTTTAAAACAAATAAAAAAGTTAAAAGAATTGTATAAAAATGGAGTGATTTTAACACTTTCCAATTTTAAATGTTCAAAGTTCATCAAACACCCTGACCAATACCTTGCATAAGATGACAAAAGCAAATATGAACCACACAATGTTTCATCCAGCTTAGAAAGTTTAAAGTAGGAAAGTAAAGGTGTAGAAAAGGTGGCATTGATAGTGTCCTCTCCTAGCACTAGAGAGTTTTGCGTGTTACCCAAAAGCCACGCATTATGCTAGTTAGCACTAAAGAAGAATGGAATATATTATCCTAAAATACTTTCAAAATTTAAAAAATAAAATAAATATAAAAGATCATACCTAGTGCACAAGTCCTCATTTGTAATAGAAAATGCAAATTTAGACTTAATGTGATTTAAACCCACATGCCGCAAACAAGTCGAGCATTGTTTGGTTCGAGTTTGATTTAAAAACTTATCGAGTTTTAAAAATATATTTAATTTTTTGTTTGTTTACTAATCAATTCGATCTCTAAGGAACGATCTTATCGAGCAATTATGAGCCTCGCTCAAGTAGCTTTATTTTTTATACAGTATAAACTTATCGTATCAAGCCAAGTAATGACTGTTCAAACTCAGTTTGAAATTTAACGAGAGTTTATGGAGGAAAGCAAAGTCACGTGTGAAAGAGCGTGTTAAGAATAATATAAATAATAAAATTATCATCTCTTTAATATCTTAAGCTTTTAGGTGAATTAATAATTAACTCTTTTACAACCTAAACGCATAGAAAAAATAGAGGATATTGAAATTTGTGATAACCAAATTTTGGCCAACTATACAAACATTAATATTGGCTTTTTGTTATGATCAGAAAAATACAGAAAACATGTTTGCTTTATCACATAAAATGCTGAAAAGAACAGCTCATAGTCCTGTTTTAGAGCACATGTTGGGCAGTGGTGGAATCTCGAATTTGGTTTCCTTTTTTTTGTCCAATCCCTCGAGAAAAAGTGGATGTCTCTGTAAACATCACTTCTGACAAGATCAATTGGTGCACGTTTAGGAAACTAATTAAATCTTAATTGTATGGTGAAGGATATTAATTAGAACTGATTCAATTGAACATGTATGATGTGAGCTATCACTAACCTTGTAGATTAAGTGGTGATGAGTTGCACTAAAGTTCCATTGATACCTGATTGATCATATATAAATCTTACATACATTTATAAAAATATAATAATACATAATAAATAAATCATCGAAATACGTAACTTCACCTCATAACATACAACGCAATTATTCGCAATGAAAACTATAGTGTTCATATCGTAGATTCCGTTGTGAAAATCAGTACTGTAAAAAAACATATTGATTAGATACAAATAAATATTCGTTCAATATTATTTTAAAACTTAATAAATAAGTATGTCAAACAGGATTATACCCATTTATTTTGATATAAATTGAATTGATCAGCTATTAATTTATATATGATCAACCTAATTTTTTATAATATTAAATTCCTTCATAAATCTACAATATGAAAGACTTGAATCATTAAAATGGACCCAAAATACAGCCTAAAATATTT
>BRYF01000016.1:7301483-7308983 GCA_030159135.1 Actinidia polygama | reverse complement strand
AAATAAGTTCAATAGACAAGACTCTTAATGTAATTATCTCTAATGAAAAAATTATATTGAATCCCCTCTAACTATCAACTATTTGCACTTACTTCCCTATAGTTTAAAACCTAGCGAGTTAATCCCTTTTGGGTTTAGTACTTGAGACTTGACCCTTTTCCGTAAGGGTTCCGTCTGTTTTTCTGATGGGAAGACATCATGTGAGACACAAATGATTGCATATGCAACAACTTTGGTCGAAAATACCCTTGTCTTTTAATTACAAGTAAGAAAAAAGAAAAACTAGATGTGTAGCTGCAGCCATTAAAGGACCCATTGAAGGCCCATTCAAAGGGGCATAGAGAGCGATCGTACCCTCAAAAATGAAAAAACAACAACTCATCTTATACTAAAAATTAAAAAATAATTTTAAAATTATAATAGTTCAGACCTCCAATAGCAGATTTATATGGTATAGAAGTATATATTATATTATATACTATTTCTTCTCCATTTTGAGAATACAATTTATTTCTGAATGCAAAACCCACATACTAGTTACTTTCTTATTAGCTAGGAACTAATAACATAATTTAAAGTTACTTATGTAATTTTTGTAATTAAGAATCGTGTATGCTTCCATACCCCAAAGTTAACACTAAAACTAGTAAAGGGAAATCTCTTAACATGATTGGATTATTTTTATTACCTTATTGCTGCGATGCATTGGTGTGAAACTCCATCAATCAACTTTCTAGTTTAAGTAGCTAGGGCGGTGTAATTAAGTATAATTTCAGGGATTGGTCCACCATTTTAGAAACAAACTGTCAGCATTACAACTCCGGGTCAATTATGGTGCTACAACTCCGGGTCAATTATGGTGCTACAACTCCGGGTCAATTATGGTGTTTCTGGTGGAAACAAAAATGTTGTACTCACGAGTGAGCTTCTCCTAATCCGCTTGTGTATTTGTCATTTTTCTTTCTCTATCCAAGTGTTTCTGTTTTCAACTCTATGATTGGCGTTGATCTAGACCTAGAATTTGGAAGTCTGTTCCCTCCAAGATCTTAAGTTCGAAATTTTTTAAGTGATATCAATTACTAAGTTGAATCAATTAATACGAAGCATTCCCTCGTCTTCAATTGAGCCACCCGCTAGTCAACGGTGGAATTGGTTCCTCGAATTAATCGGTTCTTTGTCACATGAACCGAATTATCAAAAAAACAAATGTTGTTGTTTTCGATAACACACAATGAAGTGGAAAAATTCAAAATTATGGGGATGGGGCTCTTCAATGTTGTCGTTTTCGATAATACGCAATGAAGTGGAAAAATTAAAATTTCTGAGGCTCTCCAATGTCGTCTGAAATACATTTTGACTCTTATGACATAGCAGAGCCAAGAGCGCGCAAGCGAGTAGTTTCAGATTTGGAAAATTACCATGATGGTCCCTGTAGTTTCCCTTTTGTATCAATTTAGTCAATCCTCTTTTAATTGATCAATTCTGACTCCAAAAGTGGTTAGAACGTGCGAATGATAACAACTGGGCTTTGGGGCTGATGGTGGGTCGTGGAGTTGCCCATTACTACTGCTACGGTAAGTGGGATACATTGGTGATGTATAAAGTGGTTTGAGTGGTGGTGGTGATGGATTTGCTTTTGGTGTGAGTTAGGATGGTGGCGGAGGTGGGTTTGTGTTGCCGAAAGAGAGGTGCTGACGGCGGTCCTTGTATGGAAGTGGTCTGTTGGTGTCAAGTGTGGCGGACTGATGGTGGTGGAATGTGGTTGATGTTCTAGGAAAAAGATGAGAGGGGGGGGGGATTTCTTTTTTACACACAATTTTATTTATAACGTGCATGAATTTTGTAGGAGATACACGTGAATAACGCTTTTAATGGTTGTATTTAAAAATTCACATTAATGGAGAGCAAAGAAGGTGATTTACCTTTATGCCTTTGGTAAGAGTCACACGAGGGGGACGTGTATGATTGCCATAACAAATGCTAAAGAGGAGGGACTAAATTGATACATAAAGGTAAAAGAAACTACAGGGACTAATTCTGTAATTTTCCTTTCACATTCTTGCCCGCCTTTTGTGATGTGATTTTCTTGAGAATGACCCTACATTTGTGATTAGCTTAGCCCACTTAGTGTGTTGTGAATCTTTTTGAGAATCTCTTACTCATTGACAAAGTGGACTTTTACTAAAATTGAAATGACAAACCAAACAATAGTGATAGGGTTTTCATTTTTTGATGTGTATAAGATACATCAATTTTTATTCTTTTACAAAATAAGTGGGATCCGCCCTAATTAGGGTTTTTACGTTTTTCTAAAAATCCTAATTAGGGCATGTCCCACTTATTTGTGAGAGGTCAAAATGAGTGTGTCTTGTACACAACCACTACCAATCATTATTCCAAACTAAATTAACTAAGGATGTGTTTGGATTAAGATTTTGGTAAAAAAAAAAGATTCAGTATTCAGGATCGTTAGATCTTCTACTTAATTCAAACACAGCCTGATTGAACACTCGTCGAGAAAGTAAAATTTCCTTACTGTAACAACTCTCTTACTATATAGGTATTTTTACTAATTACTATCAAGCTATGCGTCAGTCACTTCATGGTTTTTCCTAAAAGAATTAAATAAAAACCCTATATTGAGTTTGTTATTTATTAACTAATGATTTTTTATTTATTTAAATGACTTTTAATATATGTCAAATTAGATTACGCAATGGAGTAGAGGTGTAAATAATAAACCAGACAAGACAAATAATCTATAAATGTTGACATCCCAATGACAAAAATGATTGATCTCTCTCGTTCCGTTCTCATTTTGGATTCTTCCACAAGTCGTCATTTGCAATTTAAAGTTCATTTTGTTGCAATTTCAAGTTCATGTTGTAGGCCTTATGTTTGTCACTTGATCTAAGTCAAAAACAAATTGCTATGCAGTCATAATAAATTTCATCATTAAAATGTAGTACTTGTCAAATGTTGTTGAAATTAGAATGTCTCTTCCACGGTTTGGAACGTTTAGTTTTTGTGAGATTCGATTTTACAAATTCATTCTACTTAACCCAATGCATTGGAGTTACTAGTTGTGACTTTTTTAGTGATTAAATACTGAATGGTTTTGATTTTGATATTCTCGAGTAAATAATAAGCCACACAAATTAAAATTAGGTTGTTGTCAAGCTGTTATTGGTTGTGAGTACCACGAGTGTTTGCCACTGTGGTACCCTATTGGTCCCGAAATATTTCTAGTGATTTAGAGTTTACTTCGTAGTAGTTTAGGGTTTAGGCCTTATGATTTCTAATTTGGGAAAAAATTGTTGTTTTTTACTTTTTTTAAGCCTGTAGATATCCATGTCGAAGTCTTTTTGATTTTTTTAATATAATTTTTTTGTAGTGTATATGTTTGTCATTTGATGCAAATTAAAATTTTGATTTTATCCCTCTATATATGATCCAAAAATAAATTACTATACGGTCGTAATGAATTTGACCACCCAAATGTAGTACTTATCAAATATTATTGAAGTTGAGCTTGTGTGCGTTGATAAATCATAGGGTCTTGAAATTAACGATCGAACAAACATTCAGTAATTTCACATTTTAAAATATTAGGTTTTCGTGGAATTGCTTTTGTGGAATTTGGTCATGGAAACTCATTTCACTCAACTAAACCCATTGAGGTTATTAGTTGTGACATTTTTAGTGATTAAATATTGAGTTGCCATATAATGTGTCAAATTTGGAAACCCTTGGTTGTGTGGACTAGTATGCTTCACTAATTGACTGATTTTTATTTTTATTCCTCAAGTTGATGATAAGCGACAAAATTAAAATTAATTCCAGCATCAATTTTGAATATCAGGACCAATGCATTAAAGTGGCCAGAAATGATCAATCAAAACAAACACCACCTAAAAGGTATATATCCTCGAATGGGATAAGCATTAACCAAAGAGGCATTGACTCTTCTACATCACAGATGTTGCTGTGGTCTAAAAGAAAGGAATCTTTTAATGCTTCTCTAAACCTTTGCAAGGGCATTGGACCATCTCATCCCATTATCAATCGGTGTTCAATGAAAAAAGTTGGATTTTTTATGGAATTTAAATCGCAGCTTATAAAGTGTGTTCATAAATACGTTCATATAAGCAAAGCAACATGGTTGCATCTGTTGAGTATAGAATTTCTCTTTTAGGTATTGTCAATTGCGTACGATAAATAATCTTTTTATGTAATTTTTATGTATTTTATATTTTTAGAGTTTGAGTGTTTAGTATGTGAATCTACTCCATAATCAAGAATTCAAGTTATAATACAAGTATTGAAGCCAAAGGTACAAGCCAACTATGGTTAAAGATTAAATTGAAGAGTTTATTTATGGAAGTTTTCATATAATTTGAAAAGAATTGGCCAATTAAACAATTATAAATAAACAATAATTTTGACAATAGAAAATCATTGTTGGACCGTGATTGAGATTTTCTAGATTATTTGAATTTGCAAAAAGGAAATTTTTTATTATATGAGGATTCCTAAAAGGGTGCTAGTTTAGTTTTCAAATTGTTTTAAGATTCCTAACCCAAGAGGTTAATGAAGCTATAAATACATAAGGATTGTAATACTAATTGATGAAGATTGTCATTCATATCAATCATCCATACTCTCCATGTACTTGAGAGATTTTTAGAGAATTAATCCAATTTCGTATTCTCTCTCAAGAGTGTTTATCATACCGTCATTCAAATCAAAGTTGAAATCCTTTGGACGTACTCAAAGGTGGATATATCTAAGTTAAATTCGCGGAGGATTCCGGAGGTGTTGAGGATTCAACACTCAACCATTCATCGAAGATAGATAGTGGATTCGGTCGGTACAAGGAGTATATCCACTAGTTCGAGGATTTGACATTTAAAGCGTGTGAATTCGGTTAGATTGAGTTTTTAAGTTGTAACTTGTATTTTGCATAGTGGATTTATTAGTCGGGGTTAGTCTTGTGGTTTTTTTTCTACTTTGGGATTTTTCATGTAAAATATCGCATGTCTTTCTTTGTTGCGTGCTTGATTTATTTTTGTTAATCATATTTCTCTTATTAATTAGTTTTCGCAAAATTCATACAAATAAATCCATCCATGACCTTAGCTTTCATTTTATTTGTAAGATTGAGCATTTAACCATCTCTTCTAAAAATCAACTAGTGTCCAATGAGGGAAGTCAAAAAATCTTTTATGGCATTAGAATCATACCCCACAAGGTGTGTTCTTAGAGTTGTCCTTGTGAGACCCCATAAGGTGTGTTCTAAGAGTTGGCATTCCCAAACAACCATTGTTAAAGGGTATTTGCCTATTTTGTGCAGCTTATTAGTTGCAGTTTTTTTTTTTATATATATTTAAAAAAAAAGGTTTCAAAGTGTTTGTCAATTGTCACTGCTTCCGCTTATGAATCATAAACAATATAAAAAAGTTAAGAGAAAAAAATAATTCTTGAAAAGCTTCATTTTGATGACTTTTAAATAAAGTTCGGCTACAACAAAAACTCTGATTCAACCTTTTTTTTAATATTTGAATTATTTCGTGCTTAACGGCAACGAAAATGCCTTGCAAATTAATAAATTTTATAATTAGTTTGTGCTTGTTAATGTGTTAAACAATGATAAAGTTTTGAAACTTTGAATTGAAAATCAGGAGAGAGACGTAATGGATTCGATTGTCACTTCCTGTGGTCCTTGTGATTGATGCCTTTTTGGACCAGGGAAAATACACTTTGATCCGCATGATAGATGAGAGAGAGAGTCTGAGAGAGAGAGAGCGAGCATGTCTGTCCATTCAGAAAGGAGAGGTAAAAAAAGATTGACAGGTTGTGGTGTGACATCTAGTTAGACTTTTCAAATACACCAAAATTATACTTTGCTACCTTACTTTAAGAATGGATTAATGCTACATTTACGCACAAAAGTGTACAACATATATACAATGAGTAGTGCTATAGGTATCCTAATGTTGCACCCTAAATACACCTCTGGGTAAGGTGGTGCATTTGAATTGGCTGGGTGTGGATGTCAACCAATCCAAATGCACCACCTCACCCAGGGGTGCAACATTGGGGTACTCGTATCATTTTTCTATATACAATAAACGCAAAATGACGTCATTTTGTCTGAATAAATGCAAAATGACATCGTTTCACTAAACCTTTCGCATTTTGTTCCTAAATAGAACGACGTCGTTTTGCATTTATTCAGGCAAAACGATATCGTTTTGCATTGTTGTACAAATGTTATACACAAAAGTGTGTAACTGTAGCACATCTCCTTTAAGAATAAGATTTATTGTTTTTCAAATATTTTTCTATTTAAGGTGTATAAAATCTGAATAAAGCCTCGAAAGGCAGTTTGCCTGTCGGTAAAAAAATTAATTTTGTGTTTAAGAAGTTGTCAGTCTAATATTGAAAGTTTTTCTGATCATTAATTTCAAATCCAAAATTAGTCTCTCGAACCTAGATGGAATAGGAGGAGATACTAGGCTATTATGAAAACAAATTACGTAAAAGAAATTGAGCAGAGAAGAATAATTGAATGGTGGTTTGAGGTTTGAACATGGCGGAGTCAGAAAATAATTTTAGTAGGGTCAAACTCGTAAAAATAATTTTTTATAAGGTCAAAATTGTATTTATAATATATTTTAAAGATAAATTACTAATTTTTGTAGAATTAAAATTGTATTTGTAGTTAAAATTATATTTATTATAAATATTTAAAAACTAACAGTATAATTTTTATTTCCAGTAAAATCAATTGATTTGAAGTATATCTATTCGAGCACCAAATTCTATCTCAACCCTCAACTTTTTGAAGCTTGGTGGTTGAAGCATCTCTTGGAGATGCTCTTATAAAGCTTCGACTTACACCCATCACACACTCTGTTAGAGAGAGAGAGAGAGAGAGAGAGAGAGAGCTTTGAGGAAAGTCATGGCAGATGTTGAGAAGGTGACTCCAAGTGATGAGCCCAAGTACAGAGGAATAAGAGCCATGCCCTTTATTATAGGTAATTGAGATAAGTAGAGAAGCACACAAAAACGCATTCACATTTTTTAATTTGTTCTTCTTCTAATTCTTCTTTCATTTCTTATAACCAATTTTTTTTAAAACAATTGCAGGAAATGAGACATTTGAGAAGCTGGGAACAATTGGGACCTCAGCCAATCTGCTGGTTTACCTCACGACTGTGTTCAACATGAAATCAATAACGGCAACTAATGTTATCAACATCTTCACTGGGACTTGCAATTTTGGAACCCTGCTTGGAGCTTTCCTCTGCGATACGTACTTCGGACGATACAAAACGTTGGGCTTCGCTTCCATCTCCTCCTTCTTGGTACTCTCTCTCTCTCTCTCTCTCTCCGATTTTATCGATGTTTGGAACCTGTTGGCTATGTTTTAGTAGGTTTTGTCACAAACTTAATCTGTAATTGTATGGGTAAGAGACCTACGAGAATCTTCAATGG
>BRYF01000016.1:7276483-7281483 GCA_030159135.1 Actinidia polygama | reverse complement strand
CTCTGGCAAAACTCAAATCAAATATTATTTTTAGTAAAAGGTGGGACCACTTCTGTTTTCTTCAAGTATGGAGAAGATGGAAAGAAAAATTACTCTACTCCTACATACCATGGGAATGTGATTGAGCCCAGAAAATGATAAATCAATAATGACAAAACTTAGGGGTCAAATTGCAATAATCTTTTCTTCAGAAGATAGAAGCACAGGTGAAACACATTATCGTAGCTTTCATTTTGATTCTCATGGAAGGTATGAGAGTCCGTGATGACTTTGCTTTTCCTCAATTTCTGGCTGCTTATGTCTTTCCTTAAATTAAATTTAAAATTAAAATTAGGGTCGGGTTATCCAGAGTTAAATAAAAAGTAGTTAAGGATCGCATATAGAGAGAGGGCCAACTTGAATAGAGCTGGGGCGGTGACTTGTACCAAAGTCACAAGCTACTATCGGATCCTCTGAAGGGCGGTAATTCCACGAGATGTCCACCTCAATTGTAAACGAGTTCGGATCCTTTGAAGTATCATTGGGTTGAAGTGCTCTTAAAGTGTACAAAACGACGTCATTTTGGTCATGAAGTGTACAAAACGATGTTGTTTTATACACTCCAGAACCACTCCACCTCAATGGTATTTCAGAGGATCCGAATCTAGTTGTAAACATCTAGTGGTAAAAAAAAAATACATAAAATAAATGAAAATATCCACGAGAAAACAGTCAACTTCACATGGGGAGGTAATGTTTTCAAAGTGTGCATATAAAATGAGACTCGTGCAGTGACGATTATTCAAAATTTCAAAACGACCACAATTCTTTACTTTTCTACACACTTTATGTCACGGGTGGACTTGTCTAATTTTGTAATTGCACGTGATTCGCTTGTCTAATTTTGTAATTGCACATGATTCACATGTCTAAATTTGTAATTGCACATGATTCCCTAAATTTGTAATTGCACATGATTGGCTTGTCTAATTTTGTAATTGCGCATGATTCGCTTGTCTAGTCTAATTTCGTAGTTGCTCATGATTCGCTTGTCTAATTTTGTAATTGCACATGATTCGCTTGTCTAGATTAATTTGGTAATTACGCATGATTCGCTTGTCTAATTTTGTAATTGCACATGATTCGCTTGTCTAGATTAATTTGGTAATTACGCATGATTCGCTTGTCTAATTTTTATAATTGCTCATGATTCGCTCGTCTAATTTTGTGATTACACATGATTCGCTTCTATTCTACTATTAATCTAAATTTTGTTTTTCAAAAATTTATCGTCATCAAATAAAATGGAAACAATACAGAGAGAGAAAAAGCTCAATTATTGAATGATTATATATCAAACGATTTTGTTAAAGATTTTTTTTTTTTTTAAAAAAAAGAAAGAAAGAAAAGCAATGGCATGTTGGCTATAAAAGTAAAGAGCAGTGATACAGTGACCGAAGAGTTTACCGAAAAGTTTACCGAAACGATCAAAACGACGTCGTTTTGGAGTTAAACGTCGTTTTGAAATTAATCCATTTGAAAATGCGACGACGTTTTACTCCAAAACGATATCGTTTTGGTCGTTTCGATAAACTCTTCGGTAACCGTAGACTTTCTCAAAAGTAAAAGGTTCTACCTTTAACACCCAAATTGTGCTCTTTTTACAAACAATTATTGGTGCTTCTAAACGTTGATCTTTTTTCTTTTGGGTTAATTACATTAAATCCTCTTAAACTATGATATTTTTCTGAGTTACCCCTTAATGTATAAACTCTGACACTTAACCCCCTTCAACTATGTGAATCACAAATTCACATTGTCTTCCCCAACCACTCTCCCGCCCATCACACCCAATTAGGTTCCGTTTGGTACCAGTTTTTTTTAACTTTTTGGCTGCCTTTTTTGCTTAAAATAAACAAAAAAGCCAATCAGAGTTGGCTTTTTTGCTTTTTTGCTTTTGCTTATTTGCTTAATTTTAGCTAAAATAAAGCTAGAAAAGCAAAAAAAAATTAAAAAAAATGACATTTTTGATAGCAAGCTTAAAAAAGCTTGGTTTTTAAGTATTACCAAACGGAGCCTTAGTCTCTCTCTCTCACTCACTTCAAAAACCCAAACAAAAAATACAATACCTAATGAAGTTAAGGCTTGGCCCAGTGATAAAGGACTAGCCTTACCAGGACTTAGGTCCTGGGTTCGAAACTTTACCCCGTCTCCAGGCACATGGCATAGTGGCAAAGAGCGAGAGTCCGAGATACGAGCTAACACTCGGAGGTCTCACTTTCGATTACTGACTGCTGCATCGCATATCTGCGTTTACATCATGAGATGCGAATGGTTAACGACCATAGGTCACAAAAATTAGTCTGGATAAACCCAAATGTCTACCTTAGATACTAAGTGGTTAATAAAAAAAAAATACAGTACCTAATGCCCAAAACCACATATCCCAACCTCAGACCTCACTTTCTCTCTCTAGGAAGAAATTACAATTACTCGTGCCATTAAAATTCTATAGATCGAGAAATGGTGAATCTGCATAAATAGTGACTCTCACGAACCGTACAATCCACCACTTGGAGGAGAGTATTTAAAGAGAGAAATAACCTCTTGAGAGAGGGGGCGGGGGAGGGCGCGCTTTTATTAAACCTTTTGTTATTAAACCTCTTATTACTCTGCATAACATCTATTTAACCTTTGTTTTGTTTCTCAAGCCATGGAATCCACCTGTGCTTTTAAGTGGCCCATCTCTGCTGAGGTCTTGTTCTCCACACACACACCACACCCATGATCCCTTTTCTCATTTTTAGAAGATAAATTTCATTTGTTCCTCCATATGTCGTTATTAATTTGCTGATTCCAGAAAGGTAATAGAAATCAATCAGGAGTGAAAACTCTGGTTCCTTCGCAACCTAAGGCCATGTTTGGATGATGAAAACCTTAAAAGAAGTGTATTTTCATCATTAAATTTTATTAAAAATTGTCATGTGCAGATCACATGACTTTTTTCATTCAAAACCCAAACCGAATGATCAAGGAATGTGTAAAATGTCAGAAGTAAAATACATGAAGGGGGTTAATTGTCCGAGTTTATACATAAGAGGGTAACTCAAAAAAGGATCGTAGTTTAAGGGGGTTTAACGTAATTTATCCTTTTCATTTTTAACCTCAACATAGAGGATATATTAGATAGATTAAAAATAAAACAGTAAGTTATACAGTAATCATCCCTCAAAAGGATTCTTTAAAATTTTTTGGGTAATTTTTTTTTTTTTTTTAAATCCATCAAAGGGAATAAAAATCTCAAAAGGGGGAATAGCCTCTCGATACGACCACCTGCCTCAAAAATACTAAACCGAGCCACCCCATGCATCACCTTTTCAATACTCAATCTCGCTAATTACGTTTTCAATTGATTGATACATCCACCCCACTTGCCGAGCTCATTAGGGTTTATATAATTAAAGTAAAGGTGCAGAAAATGTCATTATCCACGGATCTATGTCATTGTATTCTACCGTGCCGTTTAGGGTATAACCTCTCAATACGACCACCCGTCTCAAAAATATTAAACTGAGCCACCTTATGCATCACTTTTTCAATACTCAATCTCGCTAATTATGTTTTCAATTGATTGATATATACATCCACCCCACTTACCTAGCTCATTAGGGTTTTATATAATTAAAATAAAAGTACAAAAAATGTCAATATTCACAGATCTATGTTACTGTATTCTACCATTCCTTCTAGGGTTTTACAAAAGTTCAAGCAAGGTGAAAAAACTAGTTGGTTCTCTTCTCACCAAACCTTTGCATTTGTATTTGTCTTAGATAGCCTCCTTGACAAAGTTCCATAAACAAATAGAGAGTGACACAAGCATTATACTTTAGAAAAATGATAAGGTTACTATTTTCTCAATTTAATTAGCTTGTTTCACGTCTTGTTCATGTCTTCCACGCTAGCTACTATCTGGTCACCAGCAAACAACCACTAGTCTTTACTAGTCAAACTTTTGGGCTTTGATATTTTTGTTATTTTGAAGAACAGTGTGGTAGGAAACATATACTATGCACCTCAATTTTCCACATACTTAATGTGATTTGGCACAACCTTCCCCAGAAGAAAAGGTAATCTTCCAGCCATATCAAACATTTAATGGGTCATCCTCTTTTTGTTATATTCTCCACTTTTTTTAACTACTTTTTGTGTTGAGAAAATATGCTCTCTCTCTCTCTTTTTCTAGATCTCTTCGAGTTCGAAAGAGACTAATCTAGATGCTCCGACATTAACTGTCAAGTCGAAAGGACTCGAACTTGCGATCCTTTAAACAAAATGCTAAGATATTTAATTTTCAGCTGAGC
The DNA here is from genome assembly GCA_030159135.1 of Actinidia polygama. Lineage (NCBI taxonomy): Eukaryota > Viridiplantae > Streptophyta > Magnoliopsida > Ericales > Actinidiaceae > Actinidia > Actinidia polygama. The sequence goes on along the minus strand of BRYF01000016.1, from coordinate 7,277,143 downwards.
TACCTTGGGTTTTTTTGAAAAAAATAAGACAAATACTGAATTTTAAAGAATAATTTACATTGATATCAAATGATATATACAATAAAATTAGGAAATTTATTTCTACACTCCAAATTTTGATTTCTACACTCCAAAATAGGAGTGTAGAAATCATTTTTCTAAAATTAAAGGTACATGTACAAACATAAAATTAAGAATGAAATACAAACAAGAGTCCTACAAACGCAATCTCCTTAAAAAAGATCTACCGCCTACCGAGGGTGTTGCAGACTTCATCGGCGTCTTCCTCCTAGTATAAAACGGCTAGATTGCATATGTCGGAACACCACTGAGGTTATCTCATGTGACCCTCCGAACTCCCCCATTTTATTCATACCGAAATTTTATAAATTTTCGAGTGGTGTCTCTCTAAAGCATTATGTTGCTAGTAAAATAATTGAAAATCAAGAAGTATCTATTTTTTTTCCGATAATTGATTTGGATTTATTTCTATGGACGACAAATTAACCAATCGAAACGAACCTCTTGCATTTCCAGATGTGGCACGTCATAAGATAGCGTGTTCCCTAAAAATGGGCACTAATATTGGTGGCTCGTCCGTGTTTTAATGTTTAGTGCTATTTCACACAGTTATATGAGTATGTCATATATCGAGTATTA
>BRYF01000016.1:7218983-7221483 GCA_030159135.1 Actinidia polygama | reverse complement strand
TTGTTTGAATTCTTTTTAAAATGTGATTCGTGATTCACAATACAAAGAGTGAGGTCACAACATATGAATACGAAACCCTTGTATCTGACGTTAAAGTCACTTGTAGAAAAATGACCATTCAAAATCTCCAAAAAAATTGCCATGCCTGATCCATATAACATGGGTTACGAGATATCGGCCCCCATATTTGGGCCCAAAACTTGACCCAAATGTCAGTCACTAACGATAAAATGTTTTTTTTTCCTATTAAGATTGACAAGGTCAATAGTGATCGATAGCATGTCATCACTCAGTCTTAAGTTGTTGACATTATCACTCAGCTCGCAAACACTAGACAAAGCAATTAATGTCATACGGAAAAGGCAAACACCAGACAAAGTAATCAATGTTGCAACAAAAGGCGAGCAACGGGAGAAAACATACAATCATTTAGGGCATTTTATGCCTAATTTTCACAACTCAAATAATATCATATTCACCCCTTACACACCAAGGACGGACCTTACTTAAACTAATTCACTCCAAATTACAAAGTAAGCAATTCTAAATACTAAGTTTATATTCCACATTTGAGCTTAAAGTGATGACTTGATCATCGAAAGTCTTTGACACCACACCGGTGTTTCTAAAATTTCTCAGTCATCCAAGTCAACACGCCATCAAAATCCAAATTGGCAACCATCTAGATGTCGGCATCATAACGAACGACATAAAGTTTAGATAAAGTTAAAGATGAGAGGATAGAAGAAGAAGGGAACAAACATTGCACCTTCCAATATTGTTTTGTACACAAATGGTGGGTGTTTCAAGTGGCAATTGCTTGTCAAAGTTTGATCTGACGAACGACACAATCAATAAAGAGGTGCTTCACCAAAGTCGTTAATTTAGATTAGTATCTAGCTGGTTAGATACCCAACACGAGGAGACGAATTTAGAAATATAAAAAGAAAGATATCAATTTTAAAACTATTTCTTCTCAGACATATTTACTGTAACACAAAACCATAATAAATAAAATAAAATAAAATACTCAAAGACAAGATTCACCTGATTTAGATTGTGTTTGGATTGAGAATTTAATTAAGGAAATAGAAAGTTAGAAAAAAATAATAAATTTTATTTAAATCAATCACTCGAATTTGCTAAAAAGGCACTAAATAATTTCTCACGAAGAATCCCTATAAATCTTAGAGGCGCACTACCTTCACCTTCGGCACGCCCTCCAAAGTCCAAATCCAACAGCCACTCACTTTGAGATAGGGAGAGAGAGAGAGAGAGAGGGATGAGTCAAATATCATCACCAAATACCAGGCCCCATGCTGTTTGCTTCCCATTTCCAGTCCAAGGCCATGTCATCCCATTTCTCACACTAGCCAAGCTCTTACACTCAAGGGGCTTTCACATTACCTTTGTCAACACTGAATTCAATCACAAACGCTTGCTCAAGTCGAGGGGCCCCACCGCCCTCGATGGCTTGTCGGACTTCCGGTTGGTGACCATACCCGACGGCCTTCCTCCGTTGGAGGACACCAACACCGGAAAAGATCCCTTGTCTCTCTGCTTTTCGTCGCAAAAAAACTTCTTGGGACCATTTCGCGACCTACTTGCGGGGCTCAACGACACTGCCTCGTCGGGTGTGCCTCCAGTTTCCTGTTTGGTGACGGATGGGATCTTGACTTGTACTCTCACTGCTGCTGAAGAGCTTGGAATCCCTAGAGTGATTTTCTGGACACTGTCTGCTTGTGGCTTCCTGGGCTACAAAAAGTACCCTCAACTCCTTGAACAAGGCATCATACCACTTAAAGGTAAATCTAAAGCAATGTTACACAAGAAGGTGTTGGATTTGGGTTTAAATTCCTGTTGAATTTGGATTCAAAGTCATAATTGAATTTGATTTCAAACTATTAGTGAAAGTCCCTAAAAATGAACAGAACACAAGAAAAAAATTGTTTTCTTCTGTCTCTCAAGTCTGTCTTTTTCTCTCTTAGACTCTTTTCTCTTTCTATTTTTGAGAGATTTGAAAACTTGAGAGATCTATTTTTATTTCTCCAATTTAGTAAAACCGCTGCTCATTGTGTCTGTGTGTGCGTGTGTATCTGAGAGAGTGTTTGATTGGTGATTCGATTATAAGCACAACAATGGGTATCAAACCCCATGTTGAATTTCGGTTTTCTATATTTGTGTTCTAAAATCTATTTTGAGAACACCATCGTGTTCGTCTCGAGGATACGAATCTTTTGATTCAAATCACGCCTCAAACATATCACACACGCACCTCCTGAGTTTTGGAGCATGTATCTCACACGCCACACGCCACACGCGCCACCAGAGGTTGAAGATGATGTGGGCTTCACTCGCCCACGAGTGACACGCGCCACACTCGCTAATGCGCTTCTATTTCACGTGTGCCCCAGAATCCACGCTCCCATCTGTTGGCGCCACGTCAACGCCTCCTTGACTCTTTATCAGGGACACATCAGCGCCATGCCAGCGCTATGTG
>BRYF01000016.1:6963983-6966483 GCA_030159135.1 Actinidia polygama | reverse complement strand
TTCTTATTCTACTTTTCTCGTCAAATTCTTAATCTAAATACAGGCCCAATTTAACGGGTGGTTGCTTTGCTTTCAGTAGTGGGAAAGTTTAATTGAAGCAACCTTGAGAAATTTGTTAATTGCTTCAACCCAAATTATTACTTGCACTTATAGTTTTTTAACAGACTTTGATTTTTGATTAAACCAAATCAAATTTAATAGCTTACACGCATCAATCAGTTAATAACAACCGACTTTTCGAACCATCAGATGGTAGATCAAAAAAAACTAATTAGAATGTTTGGTATGGATGGAAAATGAAATGGAAAGTTATACAGTCTAATTATTTTGGATCATTAAATCCACTGGAAGAGGCGGCTAAGGGGCCCCCCTCAAGTTTAGATTTTTTTTTTTTTACTTATAGTTTCAGGAAAAAAAAATTTAATTTGCCCTCCCTCAAAATTATAAATGCCCCCAGAATTTTTTTTTAATGACTGCTCCCTAAATAAAATTTCTGGCTCCGCCACTGATTGAATCTTCTTCTTCTTTCTTTTTATTTTTTTTACTAAATATTTGATCCAAACACAGCCTTAAAAAATGATTAAGAAGAAGGAAATGTGACTCTTTCTTCCCCTTCTACGATGAAAAAGAATATATTATTTTTTTAGGAGGCAACCTCTATCGTTTCTGAAGATTGTATTTGGATTAAGTATTTGGTGAAAGAAAAAAAAGTGAGGATCCAATGATTTTGCTTTTTTCTTATCAAATTCTTAGGCCATGTTTGACCTAACTAAAAATCTCAATTTTTTTTATTTTTGGCTAAGATATGAAAAGTGAGATAAAAATTTTTATTTCTTTTTTTGTTTAGGATGACTAAAAAATTATTTAGTTTTTAAATCATGAATTAATAAATAAGTACTAATGAAGGTTGAGTTTACTAAAAAATTCTAGGCCAAACGGGTTTAGAAAAATTGGACTAAAAAATCATAAGTCCAATAAAAAAACCAAGTCAAACGGCAAAATAAACTTAACTTTTTTAGCCAAAAACACAATTGAAAAATCTTGTCCAACCAAGCTTTTCTCCAAACACAACCTAAATGTCTAATTCACAAGTTTTTGATGGATGTGAATCTTGTGATTGTAATGGTCACACAATTGAAATCAATCTAAACCTCGGGTCTAGCTTAATTGGTTATTAAGCATCTTGATTTTGTGTTCAAGTGATTGTCAGTTCGAGTCTTTTTAAAAACACATAAGATTTATCTCGGCCTATTAATTGAGCTGAATACAGATACTGGGTCGTAAAAACCACACACAAAAAAAAATAAAATGAATCAACCTACTCAAAAAGTAGGTCTCAACCTCCCTCCCTAACTCCCTCCATTAAAGTGGTTCTAACATGATTTTTGGAGCAAAAAACAGCAATTTGATGCAAATACGTCATTACTTTGAATCAACCACAATGTTTCAAGAAAAAGAAGAAGAAAAAAGAGATCAAACAAGCATTGAGATAATGAGGTTTTACCATTGCTAATTAATAAATTAAATCTTAGTGATTTGAAACGAAACGCGGTGATGAGTTAAAGATCTTGTCCCTTTGATGATGTTGTTAATGTGTCGCTATATGGTCGGTTGGGTGGAGACAAATGATCAAGTAAACTGTAAGCATATGGGCACAAATTTATTAAGCCTTCAACGTTAATGGGATATTTTCTTGCTTGATTTGTTGGTCCATATCATGGATTGTGAGAAAATAGGATGTGCTAGAAGCCTAGACACAGTAGTAAAAGGTACAAGCGTGAAGAAATGCAATCGATGAGTTCCTTTCGACATGCGGTATCTGTAATAGTATGGTATCAATGATACGGTTCTTTATATATCGGTTGATATTTTCTAAGAAATTGAACTTTTGCTTTAAACTATGTTTGGATGGAAAGGAAAAGCAAGGGAAAAAGTTTACAGAATTCAATGATTCAGATTTTTTTTTCTTCTTTACAAATCTCTTCCTGAATCCTTGATTCAAATATAATTTTAGATTTTTGAATTAAAGATTTGGTGGAGAAAAATAAATAAATAAATAAATAAAAAATGTTAATGGATCTTTCTGACTTAAATTTTTTTCTTAATTTTTCCTAATGAGTCTTCCAATAATAAATCCATTCACAAATTCACCGTCAAAAAATAAACCTATTCTAAAAAGGCCTAAACATAGGAGTGACCTCTAAAACTAAACCTTCCTAATGTCACTCCTTGGTGACGCACAGTGGATTGTTCAACCTATGTAGCGGTAATTCATAGACTCACACATCGGCAATGACAATTCAATTTGCCCAAATCTAGAAGGCTTGCCTACCAGCATTTATTATAAGTACTTGACTGATTGGCCCTAGGGGGAGATTTGAACTTAAAACTTAGAGTTGAAACACCAAGTCTTACCCTTCACAACCAACTCAATGGTTAAAATAAGTTAAATAACCCTATATTCCTCCTGAGAAATATGCAACCATTGTTCCATGGTAAA
>BRYF01000016.1:6931483-6933983 GCA_030159135.1 Actinidia polygama | reverse complement strand
GGCCCCGAAGGCAGACGATCGCGCGCCATAACCGCCTCGCCGGCCGTAATCCCCATTACCAAATCTCTCCGGAATTGTTGATCGATATTCTGCTCGATCGTCTCTCTCTCTCTCTGTCTGTGGAATAGAAATAGATACGTTGTTATATATGGAGTATATAGTGATTTACGTACCGGGTAGGGGAGGGAGGAAAATGAAATGAAATCAGGAAATCTACTTTAGTAAGCTAAAAGACGAAAAAGGTGAGATTCTGAGATCTTTGAAAATCCAGTCTCCTGACAAATTCTACTATTCAACAACGGGAATTCCATCCTCTCTCTCTCTCTCTCTCTCTCGCTTTCTGAAGGCATAAAATGTTATGGAAAACAAAAGTGGTGCTGTTATATACAGTACTCCATTTTATAAATAGTATCAACATCAATAGCAACAAATTTATGTTAAATTATATAAAATATTTGTATTTTAACTAGCTATTTTTTTTAAAAGAATGCTCTATCAATCTTTTTATTTTAAATTTATTTTATTAAGATGTATCATTAAATATTTTGATTTGGTGATGAGAGAGAGAGGGGAGTGTTAAAAGGACAATTGGGTATAAAATGCTCAATGAAACCCGTCATTTTAGGTATTAGTAATTGTTCATGTTCACGGGTATTACACTTTAAAAAAAAATTAAGCGCATTCGTTATAATTTTATAACTTAACAAATATATAAGATATAAACGTAAGATAAGAAATACATTATCATAAAATAAAAAATAAATATTTTTAAAAAAATATTGCTAATTTAGGAGAAAAATGAGTGTTTTAATTTATTTATTTTTTGATCCACTAAAAAAATAATTTAATGGGTGCAAAATATGCCCAGCTTTAGAGATTTTTTGGCAATTGAATCACAATCTATGTGGGTCACACACATTTAAGAAGAAAGAAGTGATATTTTTTTGAGGGAGAAAAATAGTCTCATGTAAAATTTCAGTCATTGAATTAACTGTGGAGTGATAAATAGAGATGGGCACAAGTCGAGCTTTTTGTGGGTCTCGAAACTCATGTCCTATCCAAACTTCATATAACGTGCTGCGAACCCGCCCCTCTACCCAGGTTGAGTATTCTAACTCTACCCCACCCTACGGGCACACAAAACCAAAACCAAAACCAAAACCAAAACCGCAACCGCAAAAATCAAAAAATTAAGAAGAGTAATAAAGAATGAGTTTGTATTTTAAAATAAGAGGTAAGACTTTAAATTATGATGTAATAAGTATATTATTAATTTAATATTATACACATTAGGGGTGGATTTTGGTCGATTATTGTGAGCAGCATGACTCAAAAAAATAATAGTTTAATTTTTTTATTTAAAAAAAAAACATAAATAAGGAAAATTAATTCCATTCATATACAATCATTGAAATGTGGACACACAAAAAAAAAAAATGAACCCGCGTTAATCCCAAATTTTCTAAGAAACTGATCCCAAATTGGAACCAATCCACACAAAACCAAAGCTTCTCGAAGTTTCAACCACTTGCGGCCACAACACATGGGACCGACCGACCTTGCCATGGCTGGGCTTGGATTACTCTTGGTCCAAGATTAGTTCTTGGTCTCTCCGGTCGGGCTCGGGATGGAAAATTCTAATAATAATTTATTTTATTTTATTTATAAAAAAAAGGTTATGAGCTAATAAAAATATTTTGAAAGTTTTGAGCTACTAAAATAAAAATAATTAGGCTAAACATTTTTAAAAAGTCTTGAATAAAAAAAAAACTTCTTTTAAAAATAAAAATCAATGAGTAATATTTTGATTTTTAAAACTTTATTTTTGAAAAACATCATATTCTTTTCTAAAATACCCCAAATCTCTCCTCCTAAAAACAAAGAAAAAGAAATGGAATATTGGAGGCAAATTACGCATTCGATTCGTTCGTAAAATTCATCATTTTAATTCTTTATCATTGGGCTACGATCCAATGATGGGATAAAAAATTATGATTAGTCAAAATAGGGTGTCTACAAGTATATGTTACGCTAAATCGTCCAAAACTCGTTGCAAGCCAAAGAATTTTCAAACCCAATCCCAAACCGTTGCCTTTTCGTGTTGGAAAAACCCATCACATACGAGGCAAGTAAAAATAACCGTTCCTAACAAAAAAACAGTCAAATATTTGATTGTTCAAATTTATTTTTAAAATTTATGAAGCTTTATAAATATGTTCAATAGCCCGATCAAGCAGCTTGATAAAAAACTTTATAAACTTTATCAATCGAGCTGATTTCAAAACGAGCTTTAATCGAGCTATCACTAGCCCGCTAGAGCAACTTGAATATTTTAGGCATTATAAGCTTATTGAGCCGATTAGTAGATTGTTCAAACTCGACTTGCAAGATTAACAAGTTTAAAATACGTGTTCAAACTAGATTTGTTTAAGTAACAAATCAACATCAAACAAATTTTTTAACAAGTTGAACACGACGAGTCAAGCTCAACACGAGTAAC
>BRYF01000016.1:6896483-6898983 GCA_030159135.1 Actinidia polygama | reverse complement strand
TCTCGCTTCTTCCCCTATTCGAGTGATCTTGCATATTTTATAATTTTATTATTTTTTGCCAGAAGTTTAATTTATTCATTGGGCTTGTTCGTTAAGACTTATAAAATAACTTATTTAATTTTTTTTCTTAAAAAGAATATTTATCTTTTCTTTTGTATAGGATTCAAAGAAAATAGTTTTTTTCAAGCTACGAATTATAGTTTTCTTTCGATTATTTGAAGTTCTTAAAATATTTGTGGCCAAAAGGGCAATGCTATTTTTACTTAATTAAAAAAACTATTAAGTTATTGAATATTTTTTCTATAATGTTTCCTTTAATAGATTTTCGCGCAAAACGGCCTTCCTATCTCTAAATTTGCATATTGCCAATCAAATATTGAAAAAAATGAAGACTTGCACGTACAAAATCGCTACTTTTGATCTTAATTTCCATTAACTTATAATTGGGACTAAATAGGCCATTTTGCAATATTTTTGTTTGATAATCCAATTCAGCACTAAAACTAAATATAGTAAGTGAAATTGAATTAAATTAATTTGATAACATTATTTCATGTAAAAAATTTAAAATATAGGCTAAAACATCTAAAAATTTAAGCAGTAATATTGTTATTTATTTTCAATTGATTTTTTAGGTAGATGCATAAACATTGACACCGACTAATATGGCTCCACCACCTACATAACCCCCCACCCCCCACCTTGCCGCCACTACCACCATTACCATCCCTCCACCATCATTACAACAATCACCACTACCCCTCCACCCCCACCACCATTTTATTACCTCTAGTGCGACTATCTCTTCACCACCATTATCATCATGACAAACCACCATTAGCCCTCCACCCCCACCACCATTTTATTACCTCTAGCGCGACTAACTCTTCACCACCATTATCATCATGACAAACCACCATTACATTTCCTCCATTGCTATTGTAGTTGTTGCCATAATCACCATCTCCCATTTCTTTTAAAAATTGAAGGATAAGATAAAAAATAGTAACTTTTAGATGCAATTTCTTTTACATCTTTAATTCAACTAAGGGTCGTCAACAGGTCAGGTTGGACTGGCCCAATCTATTTTTTATCAAGTTAGGTTGGGTTGGGGCTGGGTTCAATGGATTTTGACTAGTTAACAAGTTGGGCCGGATCCGCTCATGGGCCTAAAAGATAAGACCCAAATTTTGTCCACGAGCTTGGACCTACGCGCCTTTAAATAAATTTTTTTAAATATATTTTATTTCAAATTAAAAGATTAAAAATACAAAAATAAAAACATAAAAAAATAAATGCATAATTATATAAAATTATCCATAAATATTAATTCTTTACATATAAAATGTAAAACCACTGATCGAATCACGAGTTTTAAAATTAGGCTCAGACACAGCTCATACTATCCTGAATTTAGGTCGAACTTGAGCTCTCTAGGCCATAAGCCGGACCAAGTCTAAGTCGGGCTATGAACTTTTTAATGACCTTTAAATTCAACTTTTATATTTTTACCATAATCAATTTTTTCAAAATAAAAAGTTCAGTTCTATCTCAAGAGAGAGACGGGGTTGTATTGGTCAACTTTCCTACCCCGCTACCCCATAATTGGAGAGAGATAGATAGAGAGAGAGGGTTGTGTTGATTAACTTTCCTGCCCCATAATTGTTGAGAAAGAATCATAAATTTGCTGACACGTATGGCAAGATTTTGACGTCCACATTCAAAACCCAATCCCTCCCACCTAACTTCAACTTTTGGATCCAAACCAAATCACCACCCACGTGAACCCATATCTTCTTGACAGAGTCCAACGTGTTTGTATTCCATCCAATCAGATATGGGATAATGTACTTTAATAATTTCAATACGTGGGAATTAATATTAATCAGTGGAAATTAATATTTATGAAAAAAACGAACTCAGATAGGTTAATCATATGATACCCGCAATCCTTATGTTACACATCCAGTGTTATCATAACCGAATCGGTCAGTCGGAATCGGTTCAACCGATAATCGGACTTCAAACTGATTTGATTTTATTATTTTACTGAACATGTATGTGAATCACTTTAAATCCGGGAGAAATATCCGTTTTTTTTGAAAAATCGGTAACTCGAGTGATTTTTGGTGAACCAAACGATTTTTTCCCGGCTGCGTTGGAGGAGATCTTGCGAGATCCGACGGAGAATCGGCTGGAGGAGGACTCGCGGGAGCAACAGACGACAGTGGAGGAGTAGTGAGAGTGCGGCGGCGACCCCGCCGGACTCAGCACCGGCGTTGAGTGGAACGACGCCCAATTACACAGAAGACGGTTTTAGAGAGAGAAAGAAGCTACGGGTTTGATTTCGGTCAGATTTCCATTGGATTTGGTGAAAATGCAAAATTCAAAATCGAATCAAAAACAGATTACGATTTTAAATTTTTGAAAGTTATTTTGGATTTGGAAGATTCAAGAAATGGTGATCGGATTGATTTGGGGGTGGCTGGTTTGTTGGTAC
>BRYF01000016.1:6856483-6861483 GCA_030159135.1 Actinidia polygama | reverse complement strand
TAGTACTTGTCTATGCTCCTGAATGGGGGGCAAGGATCAAAAATAATTTCCTCAAACGCAGCCGCGTTTGTCAAGAATGTACTTGACAAATTCAAGAACAAATCTTTGCCCAACAAACCCGATAATCTTCACTACCTTAAGGTGCTTATGTGGACTTTTGGGTTCCTTCTGCACTTTTCTTTTCGTATGGAGTTTGCACCAGTTTAACTGCAACAAGAACAAAACACAACTAAGTAACTGAACCAAAACCAATATCTTCACGTTCAATACAATCTGAGAGATTCATAGCTACACCTAAGACGACTATACATTGAAAGAAGAAGAAAATGAAAACTCAATTAGAATGACAAGAAATCTTAATTTATCTCGAGTTTATTACCAAGGATCTGAACCAGGACGAGTTCAGAATCCAATCAATGCAGTTCGACTGAGTTAAAGAGTCTAAAAGCACATAAAGCATCAGTGAAAAGGGTCCCTTCAAGTTTATAATGAAATGCAACAATTAGAGTGAAGATAGAAAAATAACTATAATGACTTTCCAACACTAATGCAAATGATTTACTGTCAAGCTATAATCACCCAGAGAGAGAGAGAGAGAGAGAGAGAGAGAGAGAGAGAGAGAGAGAGAGAGGAGTAACTATTCTTGTGGCATGGACGACCATGTCAGCTTTGGTTGCCAGTTTCATGGCCGGCGGCCGGCCACATAATACAAAGTGGGGATCCAAGGTCCCACCTCCTTGAGAAAGTGAAAAGGTGGGATCTCGGGTCCCCCTTTGTCCAATTTGGCTCACAATTAGCTATCAAGATCAAAGCTTATGTGTTGTTCCCGGACTAGCAAATATTATTTTTGAAGAGAAATTTAATAGGTGTTGACCATCACGTCATCATGCTGATGTGGTGGGCCAACCAATAAAGGTTATAGAAAAATGGGCCACTATCAATTTAGATGAGTGAAAAACTTAACCCTTTCCTAATTTTCCTGCACCGTAGCATTTTTCAAATTCTGCACGTCTACCGTTTGGCAACATCGCCGGTGTGGTGTTCCAGGCCAATGGGATAACTGCTCCTTTGAGAGAGAGAGAGAGAGAGAGAGCATGGACACAACCTTTCAAAACAATTCGTTTATGAATTGCAGACCAATTTGTCAGTCAACAGTTGAATTATCAGATTGGAAAATAGAGTACCTCGAAAGTGTTGTTTAATGATGGTTATTACCTTGAGAATGTAATGCAATGAAATGAACAGTCGACTTATGACATAATGTTAATACTCCAAATTGTTTCGGTTTTGTAAGCAAAGTCATTCGAAGCAAACACAAAACTGAAAACAATAATATTATTAGTGGACACAATCTACTGTAATCCATAATTGGGAACCCATGGGGAAATAAGGAACACTTGGACATGTGATTGTGTTTTTTGGGTTTCCACACCAGTTTGTGGACTTTCCCCCCCTAAATTCCCTGTAAGTCTGCAAACTCTATAACTATTCATGCTATACGGGCTAACTATGCCAGTATGGATGGTCTAAAGTGTTCTAAACTGAACATGCAGTGAAGACAAAACAAATAAACCGACACAAAAACAGATAAATTCCATCAGTCCCTTAAGTTACTTCATCCTCGACCATAATCTGAGATTCTGAATAGACAGACCATCTGCTTGCAAACAGTATAAATTGTTTCTAGAATATGTTATGTTCAAATATATTACACTTGTTATAAAACTAGCAATGTAATCTAACAAAAAACTATTAAATTTGAACTACGTATTGTACTTCACGACATAACCCAACAATCATTTTGGGAAAAATCATTAGGATGCTCATGTAATTTGAAACTTTAATGTATGGAACAATAAGCACAGAAAATTCATTAAATAAGGATGTAGGGATATTGTTGATGAGCAGCATAAAAATCCTTCCAAGGGTTCTCAGAGAGTGTAACTTGTGGGTGGGAAGTGTTACCTGCAACACAATTTCTTCCAAGAAAGGGATCAACGAACTTAATCCGAAGAGACTGCGTTCATAACTTGCATCAATGTACATATTCAATCGCTTGAGTTTGATTAATTGGGGAAGTACGGGGGGAAACAGAGTTTCCTAGAAATCCAAACCACATAAGAATAGAATTTTCAAATTTGATCAACCCAAAAAAATGTTGTCGCACAAATCCTGACCTGAAAATGCAGCATAAGTTCTAAACTAAGAGCCTCTAGCTGAGGAAGACAGCTCAAAAGCTGACCACATGCATAATCGGCTAGTTCATGAAATGTCCCACCAATACATGCCTTACGAAGAAGTGGTGCATTCTTTATAGTTATGGGTATCTTATTTCCAACAAAAACAAAAGATAATTTTTGGTTCAGATAGATAGATCAACAGATGCCAACTGATACCAATACATTATCATCAAGTGCTTCAACTGAAGAGACACACCAGCAATCTTCAAGTTGATTAAATGATCTGAGTCAAAAACACAGTGAAAAACCTCCACAATGGCACCCATTTTCTTGAAAGAATACTAGTCCTTGCGGTTTCTTTCGTAGCCAGTTTAGAGAGGATGCGAATGATAATCTCATCCAGCAACTGGCTGATTCGATCTACTGATCTACTACCGTCTCTCTACTCATGAACAACACATGCTATGATCAATTATATATCCAAAAGCTCATCTTCTTTAAGTGCCAAAAAAAATCTAGACTTTTTTATGTTTTCCAGTTTGTGTAAGCCCCAAGTTTACCTGCATTCTTTTTCATACGCGTTCAATGAACTATCTTAAATTTGAGTTGCCAAAGGAGGTAATAAACAGCTACCTAAATACAAAAATAGCCACATAACAAAAGTGCATATAAGCTCAAAGGTTAAGCAAAGCCACCTATATTAAGAAAAATAACCGATGAAATCATATACATACAATTCCATTAAAGCATATCAATCTTATTAAAAAAATACTTACTTTCCTTGGCAATAAACTTCCAAGGGGGACGACTGCTCCACTAAAGCATATCACTCATATTCCAAAAAAGCTTACTATCCTTAAAAATAAGCATCGAAGGGAGCGTGTAAGGGGTGACTACACCCCCGAGATGTCAAAAGAACCTTCATGTTTTACAAAAAGAACCTTCTAATATCATTTGAGAATACAAAATTGTGTCGTGCCCCAAAATGGATTCTTTTGAGAATCATTAGGAGAAAAAATACATGATTCTATTGATACATTTGAGTAATTAAAGGTTTCACAATTAGTAAGCTGAATTTATTGTCAAAACCGATCCCATTAAGTATACGGTTAAGCATAATGCATTGACCATTCTTTAAGAATTTGCAAGCTTGCAAATTCATTTTACATCGTGTTTTTGTAATGTACTGTTGATAGCAAGTGTTGTGTTCTTTTGAATGAATAATGCATTGCTTTATATAACACAGTTCGACACGTGATTGGATACGTCAACTGTGTTCCGCCCGTTATCCATGCACCTAAGGCACGATGGATAACTAACCCGTCATGTAATCAGAAGAAAACTCGTCGTGCAATTCACCTTTTGTCTATAATGTGCTTTAGGATCATCGTAACATGCGAAGCTTTCCTATAGAGCTACAGTGACTGTCCTAACTAGGCTGATACTTCATATTTTATATCTTTACAATTACATGGGCATATATAAGCAAAAGTACATGATAGTTTCTTTATACCGTCGTTTATGCCTTTTAAGTCAATAAATCATATATTTGAAGAATCACTGAAAGCATCGCCTATCGCATTGGATTTGTTGAACGGTTCGAAGAAAACCCTAACTTTCCTGAAGAGCTACGGCAACTGACTCATTCGGACAATGTTTCACAGTTTCTTCCTCTTCTTGGGAGAGAGAGAGAGAGAGATTCTACCTGAACGGAGATTCGGCGAGCGAGAACTGATCTTCCAAGAACTTGTCTTCTGTCCAATTCTCGAACACATCAATATTTGGGGTAAATTTCAGTAACCTCCTCCTTAAGTCTCTTCTTTATACAATTATAATAAAATTAAGATAACGAAAAAGAATTTACTATCCGGAATGTTTTCGTTAGAATAATGATTGATACACACTTAAATGTGGATGTGTACAAGATATACTTATTTTGCCCTCTCACAAATAAATGGACTCGCCCTAATTAGGATTTTAAAAAAAAATGTGAAAACCCTAATTAGGGTGGGTCCCACTTATTTTGTGAGAGGGCAAAAATTGGTGTGTCTTTTACACACCCACTTTTGAGTGTGTACCTATCACTATTGTTTTCATTATGCTTAGGGAGAGCATAAACATCATCATCTCTGTAATTTCAGAAATATCAATGATTTTTCTTATTTTTGAAATTAATATCAGATTTCGTATGATCAAATTTTTGTGCAAAAATAAAAAATATTGTCTTTTAATTTAGGATTTTTAAATTTTTCTTAATACATCAATGAAAATAAATAAGCATTTTCACTTTTTTTTTAAAAATATTTAATAACAAAGTTTGTCTTTTAAGTATATTTAGGTTATAAATATTTAAAAAGTAAAATATTTAGATTGATTTTTAAAAAAAAATTTTATTGATAACAAAATTTTATTTTTAAGTACATTTTCAATAGGAGTACTTTTAAATAAACTATTTAGATTATTTTTTATAAAACACTTGATAAAAAATAAAAATGGAATAGTTTATAAATAAATGGTATTTTGAGAAAAAAGAGACTATTTATTTATTTTAATGGGTCTCTTGAGAAACTTTTTTTGGAAGTCCTAAATCAAACGATAATTTTGTTATTTTTACATAAAAAATAGCTCTAGGAGAATTTTAAAATTAGTTTAAAGAATAAAAAAAATCATGCTATTTTTAAATTTTCAAAAGACTGACTATATTTAATGAGGTCAGTGAAATTTACCTCAATATTTAAGAGAGTTGATCTATTCGCACCCCTTTTCTTCTTGTTACTCCCTGTACTTATTACACCCTTTAAAAATATTTTAGGGCTCCAA
>BRYF01000016.1:6828983-6831483 GCA_030159135.1 Actinidia polygama | reverse complement strand
ACATAGCATATAACACATTTTACCAACACTTTGAATGCCTATTCACTCAAAACCAAACATACAATAAGAATCCCCACTAAATCCCTCACATACTTCTCCCCAATGGCACAAGGGCTAGTTCTTTTCTATTAGGTTGAGGAAGTGACTCCTTTTATTTTAAGGAGATAAAGTGTAATTTACCCTTCTATAGAGTTTTTGTATGGGTTAATTGCAATTTATTCCCTTAAATTAATTACATTTTTTTACTTTACCTCCTCAAAACTATTATAATTTGACAATCAGAATTTTAAATCAGTGATGAAAGTTAAAAATAGCATCAAAGTGAAAAAAAATGACAAAACACTGCTCGGGTTCATTACACGTTATTCTCTTAAACTATACACGATTTTTACGTTACCCCCTTAAACTAAAAACCCTTATGAGTCATCCTAAAATTTAAGATTTCAAAGAAAATTCACAAATATTATCCACGTTTTGAATATTCATTGGCACCAAACTTGCAATAAACCCACATTTTCACCACTCTCTCTCTCTCTCTCTCTCTCTCTCTCCAGGATTCAAGAATATAAAGAAAACTCACAATTTTTATTTACTATTTGGGTGCCCATTCACACACATACCCAACACACAACAAGAATCTATAAAATCTCCACATACCCATATCTCTTTATTTCTTTGTGAAATATTCAAGTCCCCGGTTAAGACTCACAAATTTTATCCAATTTTTTTAGAATTTTTCTTATTTATATAACAAATTACATAATAAAAGAAAAAGAAATAAACCAAGAATTTCAGTAAGAAAATAATTCTATTGAAAGAGGGCAAGTGAACTTTGAGAGGCTTCATCTAAAATCATTAAGTATTTGATTTTTTTTTTATTTGTGGATCTGAACAAAAGTGAACTACCTGACTATAGATAAGACACATTCCATTTTAATATGTATCTTTTTATGTGATATGTTAATTGAGAGAGTATTATATATGTATAGATAAATACATAAGCTTATATATACATATGCATTTATAGGAGAGACATTAGTGAAGTTGCATGGCTTTGATAGGGAGAGAGAAATATAATTTAAGAGAGTAAAGTGTAAGTAATTCTAAATTGAAGTAAGGGTAAATTAAGAATTTTATATTTTCCGTTATCAGCGTAGCGGGCTAGTTTTGTTTCCGATAGTTTGAGGGGGTGACTTATAAGAGTTTTTAGTTTAAGGGGTAAAGTAAGAAAAAATGAATAGTTTAAGAGAGTAAAGTGTAATTAACACACTTCGTATTTTCCCCTCGAAAAGGGGAGGGAGGCAAGCGAGTGTCCCTCAGCTTGCTCGCGTCGTTGCAAAACCTTCTCGAGTGAACACCCCGTAGAGGTGTGAAAAGTTGAAACCCAACATTCATATAATATTATGGGTCCCACTGCATATATTTTCCGGGTCAATTCACAGCCGGCCAATCCTTAGAAAAATAATCCATGGCGACGAACCTTTGAAGATTTCATTGTTGGGGGTGTGGGGGTGTGGTCTGAGTGTGACCCCTCTCTCTCTCTGCGTGCTCGGTTGACCCGGTGAGTCAATCAAGGACGCGATTGCTATTAATAAGAGCACAGATGAGCAAACCCAATATTACTCTTGCTCAGACAAAGATTTTAGAGAGAGAAAAATGCCGCAGAATGGAGGGTGGGAGGAAAATTGCATTGTTGATTCGGAGGAGGAAAACAACATTTCGAAGGATAAGCAAAGAGGGGGGCGTCAGCCTGTAGTCAGGTGATCTATCTGTACTCTCTTTCTTCTACTTTCTTCTACTTTGGGAATTTTGTAGTTCTTGATGTTGTCAATTGGGTGAAAGAAAGTGAAAATTTGAATTAGAATTGGGTTGATGAAATTGAAAATTTGGATTAGAACTGAGTTGGATATGTTAAGAAATTGAAAAAATGAATTAGAACTCAGTTGGATATCTTGAGAATTTCAATTGGTTTTTCTTAAAATACAAGTGTTAACTGGTTTCATGACATGAATGAGTTTGATTTTATATCTCTCTATTGGGTGAAAGAAAGGGATAAATTGAATTAGAATTGAGTTGGGTATCTTGAGGATTTCAATGGGTTTTGCTTAAAATATTAGTGGCTTCTGGCTTCATGATAGTAATGAGTTTGATTTGGTATCTGACCCTTCCTTTGATGATCTTGTAGTGTGCTATCTGATATAATGAAGTTGCAAGCCGACCCGGGCTCTATGGAGCCAGAACTGGAGCGCTTTCTTGGTGGAAATGTAAGAGCATCCCCTCAAATCCTCAAACTGTTTATATCGTTTTCTTAGAGAACTGTGTTTTATTATGTTTCTCAGTCAAATTTGGTGGGAAAATGATTTTTGGAAACAAAGATTTTTGGCCAACTTTGAGCCAAAAATAAACATAGGACATCTTTTGAGATGGGTTCACGTTGAAATGTGTTCACCTTCGTGAGGAGGTTAGCCCCCTCAAGGTTGTTTGTTCAAAACCAGGAGTG
>BRYF01000016.1:6676483-6678983 GCA_030159135.1 Actinidia polygama | reverse complement strand
GTAAAGCCAGAAAAGTAAAAAATTTTAAATTTTTTTGTAGCAAGCGTAAAAAAAAAATTGACTTTTAAGTATTACCAAACGAAGCCTTATGGTAACACCGTAATTTAGCTCATACTTCAACATATTTAGCTACTTCGATGGAGTTTTTCGACTTTAGTAAACATCTATTATTGTTTGATTAAACTTTTAAAAAAAATTAGTTCCTCTTAGCCAGAAAAAACTGATAATATATATTTTTTTTATCAAATTTAAAAAAATCACTAAAAACAAAAAAAATAGCTTATTTTGGAGTGAAAATTATTTTCTCTGTGTACTGATTTATTTTTTCAAATTAGATAAAAATTCTTAGATTTTGATTCGAATGTAAATTTAAAATTTTACATTTTGATAAAAAAATAGCTTATTTGGTTTTGGTTCAAATGGTATAATTTTGCTTCTACCGAATTTTCTTTCAAGAAAATCTTATTCCTATTATTTTTTTTACTTTCCAAAAAAGAAATTCTGAGTTGGTTAAAGAATTGACAATTCAACTAAAGAACTTTATTTCTCACCAATAATTCAACAATTGAAATGAATAATAACAACAAAAAGTCTTATTCGGGTCCCACTACAACTTTAGCTAGCTTAAATTTATAATTAATATAATTATTTTGGAGAAAATATTTAAGAGTCTTTTCTGATGGTGACTCATTGAACAAATAACTTTTTAAATTTACAAAATTTATAAAAATAACTTTTTTTAGTATAAAAAATAGTTTTACTATGAAATTGTGTTTTTTATTTTTTTATTAAATATATTTAAAATTATACTCATTTTAAAGCTATCACCAATATCTTTTTAATGGTAAAAATTTTACAAAAAAATAAATTATTAAGATGAAATTTACACATATTTTATTTTATAAGTATATAGAAAAAAATACAAATGCCATTGTGGTATTAGAATTTAACAAAAAAATAAATAAAAAGGATAAATAACTCTTTCAAAAATTCAAATTATTTTATTTTTGTAATTATTATTAAATATATTTAATATTGGTCTTATTTTAAAGATATTGTTAATATCTTTTTAATTGTGTAAGTTATATAATAATTAGATTTATATACTAAAAGTTATACATATTTTATGAAAATACACCATAAAATACAGAAAATATGATGGGTATTTGAATTTTGTGTTAAAAGGCAAAAGGGATAAAGTTGGTGTTTTTCAAAATCTCCCTTTTGAATGTCAAATTTGGAGATGGATTGGAGTAATTTCCAACTCCAAAATAGAATTTTGGAAGTGAATTGGAGATGCTATAAATGAGTTGTAAATATGGGTCATACCCAATAAGGCTCCATTTGACCCAACAAAAATTTTGAATGTTTTTACGATCTACCACTACCATCCGCCATCACTGCCCGCCACCACTACCACCACCACCCACCAATCACCACCATAATTGTCGCCAACTAGCACTATCACCAATCACTGTCAGTATTGCTGCTGACCACCTCCACCAACCACTATCACTTGCAACCACAACCACAGTCACCGCCACCACCAGTTTGCATAAAAGGGACTCATCCCATCTCATTTGGTATAGCTAAAATTTTATTTATTTATTTAATAAAATGAATATCGATAACCACACGATAAAATAATTGATTTTATTCATACCTGTGCCCATTTTTGAAGTATAAATGAAGATTCATTAATGTGTCTCTTTTAATGTCATTGACAATAGAATGAAAATATGTCTATTATTTAGGAAACTGATTTCTACACTCCCCTTTGATTTCTGCACTTCAAAGGGGAGTGCGAAAATCAATTACCATTATATATATATATATATATCAAACAAGACAAAATAGTCCAGCAAAAAGGGGTGTCATTTTCTAATAAGAAAACTAATATTTATCGCTCTGGTCGTCGTCCCGAAAGCAAAAATAAATTAATTAATTAATAAAACATTTCATCTATTTTTTCCTACCACAATCATTCATGGATATACATAAAATTTAAAATGAGGTACAAATAATCATTTTGTCTGATAAAATAAAAAATAATGATTTTTTTTCAAAATTAGATTGACCGGCTGGGGCATTTTTAAGCTTTTTTTTTTTGAAGAATCTTTTATTTTTAAGTATCCTTCTTTTTTTTATTATCAAAATTTCTATTTTCCTTGATTTTATTGATTAAAGGAATCTTAAAAAAAAAACTATATTTGAAGTAAACCCATTAAAGAAAAGTAAGAAAATAGTGGATAATTCTTTGATCACGGTGTTCTCATTCAAAAATACTATATTTTTTATTTTCTCGATTTTTAATGTTCAGAAAGACCTGTAAAAGTATTTTTTTATACATTGAAAGACGATTCATTCTTGTACTTATAAATGTTCGATAAAATTAATCTTTTTTGTATATGACCTTCCGAGACTTACAAGATGGACAATTTGAATTATTGGTAGAGCCTACAAAAGGAGTTTAGATGACGAGTGAGGGAGAGAGTTCAAA
>BRYF01000016.1:6663983-6666483 GCA_030159135.1 Actinidia polygama | reverse complement strand
TGTAAGTTAAACTCATTTTATTAATATATTATGCTATGCAAGTATAATTATGTGATATGTACATAAGATTATGATACTATGATACTAAATTCGTTTATATATATGTTATACGTAAATTTTAATTTTATGTATCAAGTGAGCTCTTATGATATATTTTTTTTTAATTTTTCTCTACAAATAAAAAAAAATAGTAAAGAAAAAAAATATATTTCAAAATAAGATTAATCTAGTTTTTATTATCTTTAATGTATTTTACTCTGACCCATCTATTTAAAATAATTTTTTTAAATAAAAGTTATTATTATTTGTTTTTAACTTTGAAAATTAAATGAGAGAGTCAAAATTTATAGTTTGAAGTGATAAGATTTAAACAAATGCATGACTTTATATATACATGATCATTGCTAAAAAAACTATCCTTATTATTTTTTTATGAATTTAACTAATGCTTATTTAATATGGCATAACTAAAAATCCTCAAATAGAATCAATCCGTTTGTGAGATCAATGGTTATAAAATATATCACGTCAAATGGTGAATGAAAATGATAAAAAGCAGATGATAAACGTAGCATCGGCCATTTTAGGTAAATGTATAGTTAGATAAGTTGTGTTGTCCGACATTCAATCTATAATTTATCTTTTAAAAATAAAATAGTTTTCATCTGTTGTAACCAACGAAACAATTAACGACTATTTTAGTTAAAAGTAAGTTAAAAAAATATTTATACCAAACGAGACTTAAAGGCAATGGGTTGTAAAAACTATCATAAATACAAAATATATTAAAATATTTTTTATACAATTAAAATATTTAAGAAAATATAATTTAAAAAAATAAAAAATAAAAAAATCGTGCTCTCAAAAATTAGAATTCACGCTCTTAAAAATTAAAATTCACAAATTATACACGATTTTCATTAAAATTCGTTAATTCGCGATTTGGGAGCGAGAACGGGACTCTCGGTAGACGAATTATGTGACTAAAGCGGTGAGGTAGAGCTAAGAAAGATTAAATTGAAGAGAGAGAAAGTGAGAAGTCTATCCCTCCCGCTTTGACTAAGAAGGATATAATGGTCAGCATAAAAGAAGTTATCGTGGCATTAACGCCATCCTTTGTTTAATTGCTCTTGTGGGCTAATCATTGGTTGTGTGAAGCTTTCAAAGAAACCAAGGTTCAAGTCATGGTTTGCACAATCTTATCTCCCCCCAAACCCCAAATTTATTCAAGGTCTCTAGTTGTTGTTGTTTTTAAAGATTTTTTTAGCTGTTTTGAGTTTTGAGTTTTTTCGACGTTTTTTAACCATTTTATTAATATTTTATCATTTTTTAATTTCTCGTGACTTAATTTTCAATTTTTTTTACAAAAAAATGAATAAAATTTTGTGTTTTTAAATTATCTCATTATGAAGAACTGAAAAAATATAAAATTTTGATCGAATGTTCACTAAAGACGAAAAAACTCAAAAACTAAAGTAACTAAAAAATCTCAAATAGATTGTATCTTAGAACAGTATCCGGATGTCAATAACACGAACAAAGGCGAATATGACTTTTAGACAACAATTTTCAATTTCCCTCATCAAACTCACAAGCTATTTTCTTTTTACTCTATTTGATTTTCATTGTTATTATTCGTACATACAAACTTATTGATTCATTGCATTTTAATTAATTATTGATTCAATCATTTTCATGATATGGAGTTACCATTTTGATGTGTGTTTAATTTTAACGGTAATTAATGTGCAAAATCTCCAAGAATTACGACACGTTGTTCTCATGAGTCATGAATCAATGGACCTCATGAAATTCAACATAAATTTATTTTATTTTATTCATGGGCGAAAATAAAAAATGCCAACGAGGATTCATACGAAAAAACACCATATAATTTATTATTGGAAACAAAATGAGTGTATATTTTGTTTATTCACACGTAGTTAACAACGAAACGTGTGCTACGAGAAATTAATCATTATATAATTGTAATTTAATTATTCAAGCGCGTGCAATTAGGCATTAAACTATTGGTCCACGTGGAAATCCAATTCATTAGTCCTTTTATACGTCGTTTTAACAGAGATTATCCTTGCATGTTTCTTGGTATATAAACTTTGAACCATGTTTCTGACTAACATGTTTTTAATATGATGATGGTGATTAATTTTTATTTCCAAATAATATTTGTTTGGTGGCCGAGATTGGGTTCCAAAAGCATTTGAACGTGTATCACTCAGTTTCTGAAGATTAAGATTTGAATTTAAGAGTAAAATAATCGGGATGTGGGTCAATCTTAAACACGTTTCATTGATATGAATCGTACGTTTATTTTATAAAGCACACCGAGAAAACCATCCATATATACAAAAACTCAGATTAGTTAGAGATTAATAGTCACATAATCGAATCAGATTTTTCTTAGAAAAGTGACGATGTATTCTAAAAATTATACTCTCTATCTCGACAAAAATGACTCAATCATGTGGATACCAATAAG
>BRYF01000016.1:6616483-6621483 GCA_030159135.1 Actinidia polygama | reverse complement strand
GGTGACAACCAAAACAAGTCGGCCCTCCCCGAGAAGTCTGGCCAGATGATACTATAGAAGTGGCGGGTAAAGACCTCACTGGATACTGCTGCTGTGTAGCAGAACTTTTTGGCTTCTTAAAAGAACGCCCCTCAGACTGATTGCTAGTCCCCTCACGTTGATTTTTGGGATTCACAATCTTCCTTGTCTCATTCAAAGTTTCCTCAATGGCTGCCGCCGAGCTAACCATGATAGAGTACACTTTGATCAAATTCCCAGCTATCTTGTTCCTTATGGAAGGCCTAAGCCCTCTCATGAACTGTTTCGCTTTTTCTTCCTCCGTCGACACGAATGCCTTGGCAAACCTCGACAAACTCGTAAACTTGGCCTCATATTGTACCACCGTCATACTCCCTTGTACCAAATTAATGAATTCCATCCTCAACGCCTCCTTAGCTGTATCCGTAAAGTACTGATCTAAGAAAGCCTTCTTGAATGGCTCCCACTTCTTTGCAACACCTTCCTCCACGGTCTTCCACCATTGGAGGGCATCCCCTTGCAATTGATAGGATGCAAACAAAACCCTCAATTCCTCCTCAGTCACTAAGATCGTGTCTAGCGCTCTTGTCACTTGCTCCAACCAATCTTCCGCAACTAGCGGATCCGGTTCGCCCTTAAACGTAGGCGGACGAAGTTGTAGAAAGGATTTCATAGCCATCGCAGCCCTAGAGTCCGCCGCTCTAATAGGCACTTGCATCGTTTGCACGGTATTCCTCACCACTTGCTCAATAGCGGTGAAGACACCTTGCATGAACTCTGCTCCCCCAACCACTGCCGGTGGAGCATTTCTCACATTTCTCGCACTACCTCCAGGAATACTGGCTCCTCCTCCCATCACCGACTCTTGGTGATTATCGTCATCTATCTCATCACGAACTCCACGAGCCCCGCGTGTTACTCGAGCCCCGCGCGCTCCCGTAAGTGACTTCGCACGACCTTTCGCCTGACGTGGTGGCATGTTCTACACAATGCCACAAAAAAAAATAAAAATAATAATAAGATAATCATACTTATTACGATTAAATCACTTATTATGATTAAATCAAAACATTGCTACCTACAACTCATAGGTGTTTGAACCTAGAGCACCATACATGTTATCTCAATCACATGTATAAAACTCACGTTATTCCTTAATAACTAGACACTGAAATAATTATGGCTTAACCACCCCACGGCTCTAAGGTATTCGATCCTAGAGCTCTAATACCATGTTGTCACGCCCCGATCAAACCAAGACCCGGCCACGTAAGCAAACAACTCAATTGCGGAATAATAATATGACAAATATACTTGTCATTTCATCAGAGTACAATATGTCTATCTCTCAAGTAGAACCAAGCTCTCCATGAGCTATCAAATACAAAACAAATGATATCCCAAAGATAATATCCACACAAAGTCAAAATAATATTACAATTTCCAAAATACATGTCAACATGTTTATTAAATGAAATATATAACTGGCATCCTCATGCCTCACAATTCAGGGTAACCCTCGGTACCTGAAATTCATTTTATAGTAAAGGTGAGTTACCTTGAAAAGATTTAACAATGGCCTTGAAGTTTCAAGCCAAAACCATGATACATAATCATATAATGAAAACATGATGCAATAAAATATGTTTTCATCCATATCAAAATATACTTTTGATTTTCAATCTAAGATTTCTTAAATCAACAAGTTCTCAAATTCCCGACCTTTCTCAAAAAGCAATCATCCAATAATTTTTCAAATTTTCTAGCTTTTCTCAAAAGCAATAATCCAATTTATGATTTTTTTTTTTCCAATGATTTTAACCTCTTTAGCTTTTTTCAAAAAGCAAACTCATACATAACCATCCGTCAACTTCTCGGACTTTCACCGAAGGCTCATGACATACCCAAAAGTCAGTCAACTTCTCGGACTTTCACCGAAGGCTCATGACATACCCAAAAGTCAGTCAACTTCTCGGACTTTCACCGAAGGCTCAAGACATACCCAAACGTAGCGCAGTTGCCATCTAGGACTTTTCATTCAGTCAACTTCTCGGACTTTCACCGAAGGCTCAAGACTTACCCAAACGTATCATTAACTTTCCAAAAATATTTTCCGATTTCCAAGTTTCAACATATATCAAGTTACATTTGCTAACAGCTTTTAATGTAAACAATATAATATACATGATATTATAAACCATCAATAATATGCATTATTAAAAATTATGTCGAATGCATTTGTTATAAACAAATTATATAACCATAACCATAAATTAATTGTCCCTTTACAATTCCCATTATAAACCATGTATTTTTATTTCAAGTTTAATACTAAAAATAATGTCTTAATAGACTTTATATAAGCTATTAACAACAAATCCAAAGTAAAACCCCAACAAACTAACCCCCTTTACCTCAATTTGAATTTTACGCCCTTTGATATGAAGATCTGGCTCCCATGATCATCATACTAAAATTTTGCCTTGATCCGACGTCATCTCACCGTTGATCTATGTCACTATTTTTCATGATCAAAGACTAACCACACTATATAATTTCTCTCATTTCTCTCTCTCTTTTCTTTCTTCCTCCCGTGTCTCTCATTCTCTCTTTCTTTCTTTCTTCCTTCCGTATCTCTCTCTCCCTCTCCCTCTATCCTTATATATACATATATAATTATTATTTTATTTATTATTTTATTATTTTATTTATTATTTTATTATTTTATTATTTTATTTATTTATTTATTATTCTTTTCTCTTTTTCTTTTCTTTTCTTTTCTTTTTTCCTCCTTCTTTCGGCGCCACTTCGGCCACTTTCACTTTCGGCCGAATTATTTTTCCTAAATTACACTCAGCCCCTTCAACTTTTAATTACATTATATCATCTCAATTTAAATGTCCTCTTTATCTTTATCCCAAAAGTTATGAATTTTTTTTTTTAAACCCAATTTAAAATACACTTAGGTCCACTAATCCACATGTGACCTAATTAACTATACATGAATTCAATTATACCCACATCCAAAATTATTCATATATATAAAGAAAATTTTTGAAACCTTACAGGTTAGGTGAAGGAATTGAAAATTTAAGATCATTTTGTATAAATTATTTTTAAAGAAATTATAATATTAATATTTGAAGACTGTTGAATATTTGAGACAAAAGAGCACTCTGATTTGTACATGAGAAAATACGACGGTTAATGATTAACTAACGACCGGAAGAATCAGGTCGTTACACATTTAATTGGAAAAAAAATTGAATTTTATATAGATTAAAATTAGATATAAAAAGTGTAATTATGTTTTGATGCCAAAGGGAAAAGTTGGAATAGTCTACACTATTATGATAATTTGAACTTAGTTATACGAAATTATTTGAAAGAGAACTTGATTGTCCAAATAGAAATTTGATAGAAATTAATGGTAATTTTGCACAAAAAGCTATACTTATTTGTCATTTTTCTTATATTGTAATTATTTTGAGCTGAGTAGATCAATATTGCTATTAATTTCCTCTTGTGTGGACAAAAATTATAGCATTATTCTGTTATAGCCAGGGTGGAGCTAGAAAATAATTTTAGTGGGGTCAAACTTATAAAAACAATTTTTTGTAAGGTCAAAATTGTATTTATGATATATTTTAAGGGTAAATTATTAATTTTTATGGGGTCAAAATTATATTTATAGTCAAAATTATTGGATCAAAATTGTATTTATTACAAATATTCAAGTACTAACAGTATAATTTTTTTTGAGTGAGGTCAATTGCCCTCTTTTCATCTGCCCCTAGTTAAAGCATTTGCTTGTATCTGTCTTGAAAGTTATATCATAGTATTTTTAACACCTTCTCCATATGAGTAAAAAAACAACTCAAAAAAGTTTGGTTTAAAAATCAGTATTTTGATGTTTTTTCATCATCTGGCTTTAAATAATTATTTTTTAATAGAAATTCAATTACTAGAAAAAAAAACTCTTCTCTCTCCTTTCTCTCTCTCCCTCTCTCTCTCTCATTCTTTCATACACATTTAATTTTATCCGTCCATACGCATGGGCGGAGCCATACGAGAGCAAGTGAGGTCAATTGACACCACTAAAAAAAAATTACACTACTATCCCAAATATAATTTATCATAAATATAATTTTTACCCCACAAAAATTAATAATGTGCCTTAAATTCTATAAATTTTATAATTTTGACCTCATTGAATGTAAGTTTTGGCAAATTTGACCCTGTTGAACCTAAATTCTGACGTAAATTTTATAAATTCTATAATTTTGACATCACTAAATATAAGTTTTGATAATTTTAATCTCACTAAACCTAAGTCGGACTTTACCCATATCCATGCGCCTTGAGCTCCCCCAAATTATAGAAATGTACAATTTCGGAGTCTCTTGTATGGGGATTATTTCATTTTGGGTTCTGCTATTGGGCTTTCAATAAGGAGCATAAAAGGACAAATTTTTTTGATTTTCGATACACTTTTCAATACACTTTCACATATTCCTATACACTTTTCACATATTCCTATACACTTTTCATACTTTTCCATACCTTAAACAAAGTCTACTGGGCTTCTTTTAGCATTTTCCTTTCATTTTAAGCTATAATAATACACCATGGCACAGTTCTTTCACTCTCGCCATTCCCTTTTACACCGGAGAAGTCAACTTTATGACAATAAGACTTGACAACCAATCAACATTGTTTTCTCTGGTCAAAGACAGGAAATTCTTATTTCAATAGTGATAGGTACACATTCATTTTTTGATGTGTACAAGATACATTTATTTTTATTCTCTCACAAAATAAGTAGGACCCACCTTAATTAGAATTTTTATACTTTTTTAAAAATCTTAATTAAGGCGGGTCCTACTTATTTGTGAGAGGGCAAAATGAGTGTGTCTTGTACACACTCACTTTTGAGTGTGTACCAATCATTATTTTTCTTGTTTAGATTGGCCGGATATGTA
>BRYF01000016.1:6606483-6608983 GCA_030159135.1 Actinidia polygama | reverse complement strand
AACGCCACACTATCGGTACTAATGGTGGTTGGCTTTTGGTTCCTAAGATACAATCGATTATCGCTTACGAAAAGTAGCTGTGAGACTCGTCTCTTGATTTTTAATGGTTAATGAATTAATCTTCTGATATTGATTAAGTTATGGGGATATACATATGATTATTCAAAGTTATAGGAGTAAGTGTGGGACTAAATTAAAAGATTAAAAATTTTTAGGATAAAATTAAAGAGACTTAAAAGATGGAGGGGTTAAAGTGTAATTTTATAACTTAAATTGATGAGCAATGAGACACGTGTGTGTGCGTGTGTACGTGGTGTGCATAAGACAAAGGGGGCTACTGGCAGCACCAAACCAAACCAAACCAAATCAAACAAAAAACAGTGAAGCAAGAAAAAAGAAAAGAAAAGAAAAGAAATTGTGAGAAAGGAGAAACAGAGGCTCGAGAGAGAGAGAACGCAGAGGAGAATCAAAATATGTTGAAGGTAATTTAGCTTTCCAAATTAATTTATCTTGAAGTTGTTAGAATTGATAAAACAATTGAATTTAGTTGAAAGTGGATAGTTAGAATTGTAGATAGAGAAAGTGAAGATGAGAACTTGATTTGAGAATATTATCCTACCATTGAATTGATTATATATATATATATATATATATATATACACACACACACGAAGTCATGCGACTGTAGGAAGATTGAAATTGAAACTCAAAAACAGAGGCTGAAGCTCTATTGTTTAAATGGCTGCCAGATGCTGGAAATAATCCAGTGTGGTTGAGCCTGTAAATTTTTCGTACACCCTAGTCGAAAATTGGTCAATCGAATGAGTTTTTGGTCATATAAATAGTCGTTTCCTAAGTTTTTCAGTATTCTGGATTTATGAGGTCAGTTTAGACTAATTCTAAAGTTAGAGTGACGTATTATATAAAGTGGTAATCGATAGTGATAATGGACGTATTTGGTGAAATCAATGAGGAAAAATGGTCCGATCGTTTTGAAATTTTACTAGGTTGTAACTGATAGCATTTAATGAGAATTCATAAGGTTAGATTATAAATTATAGGATTGAATTCATTATTTTGAATTAATTGTTATCGGTGATAACCTTTTTCTTTCGTTAGGTTCCGAAATGGAGCCAAAATGAAATACAGTTATTCTACATAAAGTGGTGACCCTCGAGAAGCTAAGTAAGGAAAATCGTCTTCGAGACAACTAAAAGCAAGGTGTAAGTGCGGTAACATGTGGGATTAAATACAGATATTCTTAATCATATTGAATTGATTGACTTTGATAAAATGTGGATGTTGATCTATACATGATACATTGTTGATGATGATTTATAATTAAGGTGACAATACATATCATTTATCTTGTGTGCTTGCATTACACTGGAGAAAAGTTATGCCAATGTGGGGCTAACCTAAAGATCAACCAAGTGGGGGTTGATCTAGATTAACCGAGAGGGGGTTAATCTTATAGGGTGTCGAGTGGGGACATCCTTGATAACGAGCCATCAGACATTGGGCCAACGCTATCTAAATTTGCGCGCACATGTGGGTGATGCATTATGCATTGACATTATTTATTGCAGGTGTTATATGTTGTTGGATATCTATATTGTATGATGTTTTTTATGTCATTCTATATGAGTTTGATTATCTATCGTGAGCACGTTGATTATTAGCTCACACCCACACAGATTGTTTTGACAGGTGAGGCTATATGATTAGCAGTCTGGTTCACTGGAGCCATGGTCCTAGACGTGGTGATCCACCTGGTTGTGTTGGATGTTGTTAGCAGAACTTGAAACAGTTCTTGCTTTTGTACAGTTTCATGTAGTTTTGTAATAGTCATATAAATATTTTTATTTTATGTTTAAACATAAAAGAGTTTGTGTCTGTTCAAGTATGTGTGTCGTATGGTGTTGATTTTAAACCAATAGTGAATGGGTGCATATGTTGTCTTACAGAGTTTGATTTTTAAAATACGGTGAATGGGAATGATATACTTTCTATATGGTGGATATTGTGATAGATACAGGTGTCGTTCGCAGGCATGGTGACATATGCGATCACATCCCGCCTAATGTAGCATTAATTATATCTAATTAGGTTGGGGGTGTGACAGTAGCACTCCAATCTTGTAAACTGGCACAGGAGATGTCTTTTTATAGATTAGATAAAGGCTCCAGGACGCTACTCCAATTAATAATCATCATAAAATACTGCTTTCATTTCTGAATCAAAACTGAAATATTTTGATTTTAGAATTTAACGTCCAATTAATCAGTACAGTAAAATGCTGCTTTCAATTCTGAATTAAAACTGAAATATTTTAATTTCAGAATTTAACCTCCAATTAATCAATACCATAAAGTACTGCTTTCAATTTTGAATCAAAATTAAAATGTTTTGATTTCAGAATTTAACCAAGCACAAACTTACCGCTCTCTACAATAATCAAATCCAAAAAAAAAAATAATAGCTCCATACCATAATATAA
>BRYF01000016.1:6541483-6543983 GCA_030159135.1 Actinidia polygama | reverse complement strand
GTAATCCTTTATTTGTGTAAATAAGTTTACTACATATATTTAAATCTCTCACCGACATAAAATTTATAAAAATGTATTAAAATAAATAACAAATATATAAATATTCGTAAAAAGTTAAATATGCCAAAATAAGTGTAAAAAGATTTTCTTATAAAAAAACAAAGGGTAGTGCTATGGGTACCCCTAAGTTACACCCCAAATGCACACATGAGTGAGGTGGAGCATTTGGATTGGCTGACATGACTGGGTGGACCCCACACCCAGCAAATCCAAATGCTCTACCTCACCCAAGTGTGCATTTGGGGTGCAACTTAGGGATACTCATAACATTTTCCAAAAAGAAAATAAAAAAAAGCTTTGTGACAGTGACTTTATGTGCACAAATCCCAATGCACCAATTATCGGCATGGGGGCTCACTTAGGGGCTCACATGAGATTTCATGACTGATCACATCAAGATTTAGCACACAAGCTAGCAAGACAAAACTTCACACGTTTGCCTTCTTAGAAGTTGTATCCACTGTAAGCAAGTCTACAACACTAGCCACCATGCACACCTGGATGAGGTGAAGTATTTGAATTGGCTGAAAGGACTAAGTAGATCCCACACTCAGCCAATTCAAATATTTTACCTCACCCAATTATGCATTTGGGGTACAACTTGAGTGTACCCATAGCATTACCCTAACATAATGGACTTGACCTTGCTCGTGAGGTTGCTTGGGCCATATTTGAATGATCAACCGGGTTTATCATCTGAGCTCATCATCATGTGTGAGATAACCCGTAAAGAAAATGAGGTTGGTTAGATAATTGTCATCGCATGCATGATTCATCTTATTTGTTTTGTAGATGTATATTCTGAAAAGAATACTTGTTGTGTGATTATTAAAAAATAAATATACGTAAATGGGTTATGGTGTTACGGAATTACGATTATTTGTGTCGACAAAAATTTTTATCCTTCAATTACGCACATGAGCTCCATTAGAGAAGAATAATGATTGGTACACACCCAAAAGTAGACACTCATTTTGCTCTCTCACAAATAAGTGAGACCCGCCATAATTAGAATTTTTAAAAAAACGTGAAAACCCTAATTAGGCCAGGTCTCACTTATTTTGTGAGATGACAAAAATAGATGTGTCTTGTACACACCCAAAAGTGAGTGTATACCTATCCCTACTCATTAGAGAAAACAAATCAAAAACAAAAACAAAAAAGGAATTACACACATGAACCTAGAAGATGAGCATAGCTCAACATTGAAAAATAGTGGGTAACTTGAAAGGACATATCTATCTATTTGAAGAAAAAAGAAAAAGAAAAACTAAACCTAGACAAAAGGTAAATGCTATTGCTACCCAAGTAAAACCAATTAGTGGCAAAATATGTACTCATAATTTATGTTTTCTTTGAAAATAACATATTAAATCTTGTTGATGTTTTGCTAGTAGCAGTACTAGGACAATTAATGTACCCTTTGTAGCTCTCATGCATTTCTCTTTTTTGTTTCTTTAATTTTATTATTTTTTAAAGATATTTTTATTTTGTCGACAAAAAAACAGAAAACAATATATCTTTCAGAATTAATAAGGGTTATAAATATGGCATAAAGTAAACAAA
The DNA here is from genome assembly GCA_030159135.1 of Actinidia polygama. Lineage (NCBI taxonomy): Eukaryota > Viridiplantae > Streptophyta > Magnoliopsida > Ericales > Actinidiaceae > Actinidia > Actinidia polygama. The sequence goes on along the minus strand of BRYF01000016.1, from coordinate 6,542,357 downwards.
ATTATGAGCACCCAAACCAATATATCAAATCCATAATCCCCAATGGGTTGGCTTAATGATTTAGGCTTTGAACTAGTAGGTCAGTTCTATTCTAAGGTCTTATATTCAAAATTTATTAGGTACTATCAATTATTGGAATATTCCATATAGAAGTTCGTCCCCACTTTAATATACCCATGCTAATGGACGACGAAATTGATTTTCTGAATTAATTGATTCTTGAGACGGATATGGAGTTATCAAAAAACTATATACAACCCATAAAGTGACCAAAATCATTGAAATATTCTTTGCAACCACTTGGGAGAATCATTATTAATTAAAACTTTGTTACTTTCTAAAATAAGTAGTATTGGGTACCCTAAAATCATTGGATACCAAAAGCAGTCCAACTTTGAGCATAGAAAAATTCACTCACAACCTAATAAAGAATTTCAAGTATTCAACTTAATTTATTGATTAGGGTTCTGTACCTAAATTTTTTTTAATTGACCCTGTTTATAATTTTAATACCCAACTCGTCCCATCTGTTAAATTACAATACCTAATCATGCTTCCCTTTTAAAAACTGCCATTAGTGGCATGTTTGTGCTTAGCCTTTCTCTTTGTGTGTGTATATATATATATGTATATATATATACACTACCATAAATGGGACTAGATTGGGATAGGTGTTGTGTCTTAATCCGCCCACATACACCGAGCTTAGTAATGTGATCTAAAAGAGTAGAATGATTAGGGATTAATAGTCATATCATCGGATCAAGTTTATTATAAAAAATTAAATTGCGAGAATGATTTTGAGAATAGACTGAGAAACTATTGATATCAGATTAACTTAAATTTTTTCTTCCAAAGAGGACATTATCGACCA
>BRYF01000016.1:6516483-6526483 GCA_030159135.1 Actinidia polygama | reverse complement strand
TTCACATACAACATGGTTAAAACGTTTATATAATTATACATATGTAGTTGTCTTCATGGATATTTAACCAGAGACCACCTTCACAAGAAACCTCCTAATTCTATGTAGGAAAAAAAAAAAAAAACTCTCTCTCCTCTCTCTAACACGTTTTAGTTTTTGATAACTCGATATGTGGCCTAAAGGACCAACTAACACGTTTTAGTTGGTAGCAGTTACACATAGGGACGGACCGCTAGGGGAGACCTCCACCCTAAAGTCTCTCAAAAAATCTCAATTTTATAGTAGTATTAGTCATTATTATTTACAAATTATATATTTCGTCTTATTTTTGATCGGTAAACCAAAAAATTCATTAAAAATTAAAATTCATCGAGGTACAAAGGAAGATAGTTGTATGAGATAACTTCAGAAATTAAAGTACACAAGATTTTCCTAGTTCTGCAATTAGCAAAATCTCAACTAACTCCTCAGCCTTAATAGATAAAATAAAGAACTAAATTGGCAAGATACCAATTACCGAAAACCTAAAGTTTGAACCCTAAAAGAAAACCCCAAAAGTCTCCCTAATGGCACCAAAATCTTTTGCCAAAACCAATTCTAACCCATCTTTTATTTGAATACCAACTTGCCGGCTCAAAATTATATAATTAATCTTCTCTTTCTCATCTACATACAGTAGTAACAATTCATATTCACGTTTAGAGAATGCATATATATATATATATATTATATGTATATGTGTGTGTGTATACTACACGTATGATATATAGTATTTTATTGACTAATTATTGCCTTATCGGTAATGTCTTTAGTATTTTATTCTCCTGTCTAGCTGGTTTCGGAAAAATAGTACTCACTTTGATCTTATTACACCAATGAAAATGACCCAAACCAAACATTAATATTTCATCTCGGTCTTAGCTCAAGCTTTAATAATCTACCACTTTGCTCGATAAGATTATAATATTTAAAAAAATCAAGATACTCGAGTTCGGCTTGTGATTAAAGCTCGTTTGAAATCGGTTCGCTTGATAAACAAGTCCAAGTCAAACTTATTTTTAAAACTTATTAAGTTTACAAACTAAATTTAAACAATCTATTGTTGGAGTGGTTTGACTTGCTTACCACCTCTATTGTTAACTCAAAACTATCTAGCTGAATTAATCTTTACCTTGTAGTAACAAGATAATTAGCAATATACCCGTGATATACACAAATAATTTTATAGGCATTGAAAAAGTATAAACAAAAATCATACAACAATTTGATAAAAAAAAAATTAAAGATAAAAGGTAACCTAGATTATTGTATATTTGAATTTAGTTGCATAGTTTCTGTCCATTTGAAAAAAAACGTTTATCATTTTATTGATTTTACTCATAAAATTAACTTTATTGTTTGATTAGTTTAGTTTTCATTGGACAAAATCATTTTATAATTAATTTGGAAAACGTAAAAATATTTTATAGTTATAAAAATAATAGAGAATGGAGCTCTCCAAGTAAATTTCATCTGCAATATTATATAGTATAGATATAGATTCTCATAAATTCAACGGATTCAAGAAATTTTATCACGTTCTAAAGTTGAAATTAAAAATAATTGTGTGAATCTAGTGACTAGATCACCTAGGTAAATTAGATTTTTTTTAAAGGTCACACTCCTAAGGTGAATCACCCTCTTTCTTGTTTCACATAAAATATTTAATTCTTAAAATAGCCCAAAATATATGTATGATATATTTTGAAAATAAATTGTTCGAAGAATTTTTCGTCTAATTATTTTACTGTTTAATCATAATTTTATATCTTTTTTGGTTCTTCCTGACTAGAAGAATTTGAAATTCTAAAAACAAATTAAAAACTTGAAAACAAAAACAAGTTAAATTAGCTCAAAATTTGTTTATTCGCGGTAGTCCTATTTAAAATTTCATATAATTGTATAAAATAAAACTATATGCATATAATAATCCTATAAAAGTTTTGATGATTTTGGTCCCAAGTCAGTTGTTCAATTTAATGAACCCAACACCCTACTTGACTACCCAATGTGAAGACAAGGGTTTGATAGCCATGTGATACCTAACCCAACATTCTACTTGTATACCGACAAGGGTTTGATAGCCATGTGATACCTAACCCAACATTCTCTCCAACCAAACCAATGTTGTTGCTTTTGATATAAAAATATCAACAGTTGGGGAAAAAATCTCAAAATGTCAAACACAATGGCTCATTTCTAACTAAGCAACTCAATTCCGCAAAATCTCAAACCCTTCAAAAACCAAATGTTCTCAACCCCTAATTTTCGAATATCAAACGAGATAAAAACACATACAGTAAGAGCGATGCATACAAAATGATAATTTTGAGGGGCGGTAACAAACGAACAACGATTACAAGTGGTGGTTTGGTATATATATAGAGAGGATCGAGGGAGAGGACGGTTCGATTTGTGAAAATTAATAAATTAATAGTTACATTAAACTAGCGAGATTGTAGGAGGTGATGAAGCATGAATTTGAAGTTTTAGTAGCTAAAATAATCAAAAATATATGTAGGACTAGGCTCTAGGCCAGGAGATGGTCTTACTCAAAACGCAAAGCTTGACGAGTTATAGTTATAATTTTTTAGATGGGAAAGCTTTGGGAAATGACCAAAATGGTAAAAATGAATCAAAGGGATGATAGAGAGAGTGAGGGGGTATTTTGGTCATTTCATAAGGTGAGAAATGAGAAAAGTGGTGTCAGGGGGTTGAGAGGATAATTTTTCAAATCTCAGGAAAGATCACTATAATTTTTCAAACGTCAGAGATACTTTGTGTATTAAAGACAAACCTCAAGAGAGGTCAGTGTAATTCACCCTAGTTTTTAGTTGGAAGAACTCTTTTATCCTTGTGTAGATTCTATTCGTAAAATTAATTTACATTCAGTTGGTAGATCAGTTTGATTGGTCTACCTTCTATTGTAAGAACTAAGAACTCATTTTATTATTAATTTAAAAACTATGAAGGTACTTTATATTTATATAACATAATTAATTTATTTTACTATAATATAAAAATGGAAGTAAATGGTGCTCTAAAAGTTCTTCGTGCAAAAGTTCACCCTACATTAATTAAATGGAAAGTCTATAATGTACAACAAGAATGTTACAATCAGTTGTGGTGAATGTTATAATCGATTGTGGTACATGTTATAATCGTTGTGGTGAATGTTACTGGATTTTGTGATAAGAAAAATTGTGATTTTTATTATGTTACAATCAACTGTGATGAATATTATAATTGATTGTGATAAAACGCATTATATGTACTATTTTGGGAATATGTACTTTATAATTTATATGTATGGTATAGAAATAGATAAATATGCTGAATTCAACTGATACAGTAAATTTATATATCACGTGTGTAACATGGTCTATATTTAGCACATGGCCTCCGTATATCGAATTTGACTTCAGCAGTAACTTCTTTAAAGTCGCGTTTGAGGTCAACTCCCTCTCTGTAAGCAGAGTTTTTTTTCTTCTTTCTTAATTATTTTCAGCAGTAACTTCTTTAAAGTCGCGTTTGAGGTCAACTCCCTCTCTGTAAGCAGAGTTTTTTTTTCTTCTTTCTTAATTATTTCAATGTGTAGCATGCTATTCAGTATTTTGAAAACCAGTCACGTGAATGAACCGAAAAAAAGATTGGATGTACGGTTCATCGGTTCAATCATCGAGTCAAAACTAAATATAAAATATTTTATGCAATAAGTAGGTACATAAAATATGTTTTACGTTACTTATTGTTGTGCTCGAAATCGATAAACACCAATCACATACACACACACAGAAATATACGCACACACAGACACAATAATTTACGAGGGTTAGCAAAATGCCTACGTACTCGGGTGATATAGCAGATTCACTATTTGATAAAGAGTTACATATTACAAGATGTATTGTATCTCACTCTCACCTCCTTTCCTCTACATCTCTCCTATTTTTCTCACACCATACATAGCCATAAAAGTTGTATATATAAGCAGAGAATTTGAATTCAAATTCAACTAGGAGTTTGAATTCAAATCCAATAGGGAGTTAGAATCCAAATCTAACAAACATAGTAACACTGCTACAGATGCACTTTTCGACGCTAGATATTGATCAAGTTTCTGCTACAGATGCACTTTTCGACGCTAGATATTGATCAAGTTCAAGCAGTAAAACCTTGATCCAGAGTCACGATATTCTTGACACTAGTGACTCTCCACTTTGCCGAGATCTTTTGACTTCACTGAATCACAAATGTTCGAGACATATCGAACCAAAATTAAGTGTTCCAAACAAACTAAGATACCAAATTGAGAGTCTTCTCACAGATGTTGTTGCCATATATGAGATCCCTACTCATAAAACCTTTTTAAACTGCTATAGTCAAATATGAGATCCTATTTTGAGAACCTTCTCAGAAGATCCGTACTCAAAAAGTCTTCTCTACAAATGTTGCATTAGGATTTAAGATCCCTATATCGAGAGGCTTCTCATAAAAGCAAGTAATCAGATAATGAGATCACTATTCTGAGAGTCTTTTCACACATGAGATTCCTATCAAGAAAGCCTTCTCACATATGGTGGATGTCTTCAACAATCTTCACACCCTACACCCAAATATCGGGGGCAAACTACCATGCTAACTGTTGTGTCATAAATATAGATAATCAGATAATGAGATCCCATTCTGAGATCATTCTCACACACGAGATCCATGCTAAGAAAGTCTTCACACATAAGACAGACGTCTTCAACAAATTTCACCCCCTCCGCCCAAATGTGGGGAACGAACCACCATACTAACTGTTGTGTCATATCCTCCTCTTTTGAAATATCAGAAATACCAATTGTTGTGCTCTAAATACACACACAGAAATACACACACAGATACAATAATTTCCAAAGTTTGACAAATACCTACATCATCGGGTGATATAGTCTGTCAACCGGTCCACGATCATTATAAACATAACAATCATGACAACTAGGTAAGTGAATTCAAGCTCTCAATTGCCAAGTTAATAATATGGTGAATTGGATGCTACTGAATCACATGGGTGTCAGTTGTACGTACCAAAAGCGACTAGGAACAATCTCCTTTACAAGCATGTTGCTCGGGTTCACCAAAAGAGTTTGCTTAAAAAATGAAGCGCTCATCTGCCTTGATGATGTTAGATTCTAGTTTTAGTGGGTATTTGGTATAGTTGATTTTATGTTGAAAGTTAATTATTGAAATGCAGAAGTAGAAAAACATCGAAATAAAACTTTTCAATTTTTTTAAATATTTTTTAAGTTATTATTGGTCCATAAGTAGAAAATAAAAATTGTAATAAACATTCCTTATTTTATATTTTACTTTGCAGACTTGAAAAATCGAAAAGTAATTAGCTCACGCCAAATCCTATAAAGAGATAGAGACGAATAAGGTCTTCGAAAAACCGACATTGTAACAAATCTTTTAAGGTAATCTTTCCTTTTCTCTATCTTCGTCTTCTTCCATCATATTTTCATAATTTGCACTAACGTTGTACATAAACAAATGGAGCTAAATTAACCAACCAAAGTGTACTTAGTTTCAATTGATGTGTATGCACACTTGAAATAAATTCAAATCAAATAGGGGCAAGTAACAGGCCCCAACCGATGCCTTGACACAACGGCCGGTACGGCCCATCTTGTGTTAAAGCCCCAACTCTATGGTCATAGCCCATATTCAAGCCCGTATAGCGCGTTCATCCCCAGGGAGGCCCGACCCAATAACATTTGGTTTCAAGGATCTGGTAAGAGGCATGGTGGTCATGGTCTCATGGGTCCCAAAAACTGAACCGGACCTTAAGACAGTGTTTGGGCCATAAAATTTGTGAAATTATTCGTCAATGGAAAGGAAAATAACGAGTCAAGATATAGTACAGTATTTTTTATATATAAAAAATGACTTTATCGTCCTCTTATCTTTTTTTTTTAACTTTATTTTTTTTTCAATCTTTAATCTCTATACATTACAAACTGATGATCCAAACATTAATGAATGCCCAGCATGGGATAACGATTTTTTATTTAAATGGTTAATTAAATAGGGGTACTAAATTTGTAAGTTTCGTGTGATGCACATTATATATATGGGGCCGGATCCGGGGACACAAGTTTTGACACAATTTTAGACATTCCATCCTAGCTCTTGAAATCAATCCTATCAAGGGCTGAGATTACAATGGAGTAAAATTTCAGAGTTATTAAAACGACGTAGTTTTAATAAAGTTCAGAAACACTTTAGAAAAATTTACTCCATTGTAATCTCAACCCTTGATTTTAAGGGTTAGGATGAAGTGTCTAAAATTATGTCAAAACTTGTGTCCCCGGATCCGTCCTATATTATTATATGATAAACTTAGATGGTGTACATAAATAATATAAATCATGCATAAACTTTGATATGATAAACTTATTATTATTTTTAAGTTATCTTACTACATTTTAGGTTCTGAAATGATTATAACAAAATTATCATAACCAAAATAGAACTAACTAAATTTAGATGTTGGACTGTATATGATAAATTTATCATATTGAATTCATTACGATTAACTTATACAAAAAAATAATTCAGAATTTTATGAGAATTTTTAGGAAAAAAAAAGATGGAATGAAAATGTATGAGAGATTTTGAAAGAAAAAAAATATAGGATGGGAAGGTAGTAGAGATTTTAGTTTAAAAAATATGAGATGTAAATATATAATATGAGAGATTTTAGGCAAAAAATGTGAGATGAGGTAAGAAGTTAGGAGAAATTTTAGAAATACAAAACACAAAACACTTTTAAAAGGGGTTGGAGCTTTGTAGGGTTAGTTTCGGTATTATTTGAATGTTAGGAGTTCCATCTAATTTTTTAAAGTGGTAAGTAGTTATCTTAAATGTTTGGACTTCAATGGAAGTTAGCCCCAGAATCCTTTATTTAAATTATTTTTGTATTTAGTGAATTTGTCATTTTTTAGATTAGTCATGTCTTATTATCTTTTTATTTTTTGTTTCCTATTACTATATTTAACAATAGTAAATTACTATATTTAACCATAGTAAAACTTGAATTGAAGCATTGAAACCGTAAATGAATGCCTCATTTACTACCTAATTTTTTCTTTATTCCTATCAATAAAATATCCGCCTTAGTTCATCTCGATTGCAAAAGTTAAATTTGTGTGCGTTGAAGGGTGGGCCCCTAAGTTTGCTAGACTTATAGATAGATAGTAAACCCATAAATACTTCATTACACTAACTAAAACCTAACTAATTAACCAATTAGTAAATGAGTTACACCCAATCATTTTATATCTAGCCACATCGACTGCACATTTCATCAACTTTTATACTTATTTAATGAGTTATTGGCTAAAAAAGCTGTTAAACTTAATAAACTTTCTAATTGTCGTGGCTGACAAGTTTAACATCTCACTTAGCATGTTCAATGGAGTGAAAAAATTATGCATGATAAGCTAAATAGCTAACATCTGATACTAACATATTTTTAAGAGCATTTCATTACAAGTGTTATTTTTTTTTTGTTAAAATATTCACATATACAAAATTAAAAACCAAATTTGTTTGTTAACTACTTAGTTAACTAGTGAACACATGTAAACTCTATTGCACTAGCTAAAAATAAACTAATTAACCAATTAATAAATTCGTAATACTCAATCGTCACCCCTCTAGTCTACCCATTACCCATTTCACCAACTTTTATACTTTTTAATAAGATTAGGTTCACCAGAGTTTAGTAGAATGCTAGGCAAAGTTAGAATATATTCGAACATATGATAACTTTAAAGAGTCCACTAACATGTCCAATGGAGACAAAAATATATCTTTCAAATGTTGATTAACTAATAACTTACACTAACAAAGCATTTAATCCATGCAATGGAGATGCTCTAATGTGTCAAATGGAGATGCTCTTCCTAACCACCTCCCACCAGATGATGATCAATACAAATTACATACCAATACCCTAAGGATTTGGGTGGAGTGGGAGAGCAACCTTGGAGGCTTGCTCCCTCCCAAGTTGCAAGATTGAATCACACGACTGCCAAATGTTTTAAATCTTACGGCCTCATTGGAGGTTTGCCTATTAACTTTTAAGTTCTCGTGATTAGTCGATGTGTGTGCAAGATAGATCAGACACTTATTTATCAAAAAATAAATAAATAAAAATTCTTCACAAATATCTAGACTTTTCACATATTTAAATATAGGGTAGTGATTTTTACATTTCTATTTTCTCAAATTGTATTCATTTTTTTGTATTTATTAGGGTAAATTTTATCAAAATACCTACTTTTATTTCAATATTTTTTATTATATAGAAGGATATTTAGACAAATTTATTCTAATAAAAAAAATAATTTCTACCTCTTTTATATATATCTTTAAATCGAATAATAAACAGAAGTGGACTTCTGTTCATCAAGTCTGAATTCATAAATAAATTATCTGCGGAAATATTTTGGGTTATTTTCGTTACCAAGCACAACGCAGGCATTAGCATTCCCGCTTTCAAACGCTTCGAGATGAGCAAAAACCACCTCTGACGCCCCCAATCCAAACCACCTCTGACATCATCATCTTCGGTAAGCTCTATCAGCTACTTATCATTGCCGATTTCATTTCACTTTCTTTGATTTTCTTTCACTTTCTTTCTTTTTTTCTCGGGAAAATCTTCTAGAGCAGTCTCCCTATGGCGACGCAATCCGCGGCTCTTACCAATCCCACCGACGATAAACCCCAAAACCCTGGTGACTTCTTCTTCCTCTTTTGTTGGATTCACTGATTTCTTTGTCGTTAATCTGGTAATTTACTGAATTCGACGGTGGTGTTTGGTGTCTGAGATTTTTTTTTTTTGATAGAAAAGAAAGAAAAATTATATTGGAGAAAGAAATTCTCATCTGAATGGAGAAAAGGTTTCATGCTAGGATTACTAGTAATTTTCTGAATTCGACTGTGGTGTTTGGTCTCTGAGAATTTTTTTTGAAGAAAAGAAAAAACATTGTATGGGAGGAAGGAATTCTCGTCTGAACCGAGACAAAGATTTCTTGTTAGGTTTAGCTGGGAAGAGGGTTTTTGAATTTCTTGTATTTTCCCTGACTTTTCTTATCAGTGCAACTGAGGAATTTGCTTGACTTGGGTCCATTGAGTGCAATCCGATTCGCACTAGGAAGTTTACTTAATTTGAGTATGATGTTTGGTCTCTGAGAAAATTTTTGATGAAAAGAAAGAAAAATTAAAGGTTTTCAGATAAAAAAGGAGTTTAATCTCAATCAAGTCTAAAGTTTCTTGTTAGGGTTAGCTGAAAAGAGGTATTTATTTGGCCAGTTGTGCAAATATAAGTAGTGAAATCTGAGCAATAGATTCACTTGTAGTTTCCCTGCCTTTTCTTGTCAGTGCAACTGAGAATTTCTTTACTTGCGTCCATTGAGAGCAATACAATTTGCGCTAGCAAGTTTACTGAATTCGAGTATGATACTTGGTCTCTGAGAAAAATATTTTGAGAAAAGAAAGAAAAATTATAGGTTTGCAGGAAAAAAAATGAATTTGATCTCAATTGAGGCAAAGATTTCTTGTTAAGGTTAGCTGAGAAGAGGTTTTTGTTTACTAGTAAAATCTGAACAATAGAGTCACTTGTAGTTTTCCTGCCTTTCCTTATCAACAACTGAGGAATTTGCTTTACTAGGTCCATTGAGAGTAGTATGATTCGCAATACAAGTTTACTTTTTCGCTCTGATAACGTTGTTGTTGGAAATAGGAAATATTCTAGGATATTCCTAGAATATTTTCCTGATTTAGTTCCCTTATTGTTAACCTTGATTCGATATTATTTTCTTTTTGTTCTCTTTACTTTGTGCGTAAATACAGAATATTGATAGTAGAAATATACAACAAACTATTCGCTCTTTCATTTTGTGTTTCT
>BRYF01000016.1:6491483-6496483 GCA_030159135.1 Actinidia polygama | reverse complement strand
TGATGCATAACGCTCCATTTTTTACTATTCTTAACATCCGCACCGCCTGTAATATTTATATATCGATCATAACATTTATTATAATTGAACGTAACATTCACTACAACTGAACATAATATTTTTATGATAAGCCATGTATCCGATAGATTTTGCCCATCTATTAATGTGGTATCAAAATCAAACAAGTTTGTACTTAGGGTCACTTGGAGGCTAATGCGAAACCAATAATTGAGAGACAAAAAAAATGTACTTATTACTATTTATTTATTTAGGTCCCGTTTGGGATAATTAATAGAAACTAAGCAGTGAGATAAAAAAATATTAACAAAAACTTTTATCCCAAACAAAACAAAAACAATTAGGCTAAAATATCCGAAAAGAATCTCACCCCAATGGGGGCCTTCCTCGGGTTTCAATATCGGAATGATACTCTATTGATAATTTTATAGAAATGTATGGGATACGTATTTTGTGGGAACTTAATTTTCGAATGCTTTTTCGAAACTTTAATGAAACTGAGGTTGTATTTGGATTAAGGATTTGAGGCTATATCTGAGTTATAACTTTTTTTTAATTTTTAATTTTTAGTGCTTTTTTTTTTGTCATTTGATCAAAATTTATATTTTTTTAGTTTTTCGGAATCCGATTTTTTTTTATCTAATTTGAAAAAAAAATCACTATAGATGGAAAAAAATCATTTTTATCTCAAAAAAATCATATAATTTTTTTTCGTCTTTAATTGATTTTCATTGTTTTTTATTCCGGTCTTATGTACATAAATTATAATTTTATTATAGTAAATCAGTTTTATTTTATAAACTTAGATGGTGTACATCAGCAACATGAATCATGCATAAACTTGGATATGATAAATTTATAACTTTTTTTAAGTTAGCTTTATTAAAATTTTAGGTTTTGAAATAATTATGACAAAATTATCATAATCAAAATAGAACTACATGATGTTGGACTGTATGCGATAAATTTATCATATTGAGTTCATTACGATTAATTTATATAAAAAAATAATTTCGAATTTAATGAGAAATTTTAGGCAAAACAACATGGAATAAAAATGTATGAGAATTTTTGGGAAAAAATATATGGGATGGGATGGGAAAGTAGTAGAGATTTTAGTTTAAAAAATATGAGATGTGAATATATAATAAAAGAGATTTTAGGCAAAAAAATGTGAGATGAGATGAGTTAAGCAGTCAGGAGAGATTTTAGAAAACACTTTTAAAAGGAGTTGGAGCCTTCAGGGCAGAGCTAGAAAATTCAGTCGAGGGGCACTCTTAAGAAATTTTTTTCAAGAAGGACACAACTAAAGAAAAAAAAAATTCATCACTATCGGTAGTCTAAAATCTACTACCTGTAGTGCTAATTTTTTATTTTTTTTTAAATCTGAGGGGGGGCACGTGACCCCCTGGCCCCTTCATAAATTCGCCCCTAGGAGCCTTGTAGGGTTAGTTTCGTATTATTTGAATGTTAGGAGTTCTATATCATTTTTTTAGAGGTGTCAAACGTGCCTACCGTGCCGTGCCGTGCCACTTTTCTTCCGTGCCAGTCGTGCTTCGTGCCGTGCCGTGCTGGGCCCATTTACTTAATCGTGTTGTGTCGTGCCTTTTTTAATCGTGCCGTGCCATTTTTAATCGTGCCGTGCCGTGCCGTTTTTTTTTATTCGTGCCGTGCCGTGCCGGCCCGCTTACTTAATCGTGCCGTGCCGTGCCGGCCCTCTAACTTAGTCGTGTGACTCGTGTCGTGCCGTGCCGTGCCAGTCTACTTAATCGTGTCGTGCCGTGCCGGCCCACTTACTTAATCGTGTCGTGCCGTGCCAGCCCGCTAACTTAGTCGTGTGACTCGTATCGTGCCCGTCTACTTAATCATGTCGTGTCGTGCTCGTATTTTAATCGTATCCTGTCGTGTCGTGTTCGTTTTTTAATTAAAAGCACAATTACAGTAATTTTGTGTGCTAAAAAATAACTTTTATATATTTTATCTTAAATCTTTTATAGCCTATCATATCTTTTATCAAAATATAATTTACTCATAACACACATTAAAATTTATTTTTTACTTATATGGGCAATGAGTCAATCACAACATTGATAAGCTTAATTCATTTAATTAAAATTTATTTTGGACTTATTATGTCATAATAGTTCATGACAAGTCAAAATTTAATTTTTATATTTTTTTATTCAAAAATTCATTTAAAAATTTACCTCTTTTTTTATTATGGCAAATTAATTTATTTAATTAAATTTTATTTTAATTTATCTAATAATTAATCATTTATTGACAATTACATGTCGTGCTATGTCAATTACCGTGTCGTGCCCGTGCTGTGCCTGACTAAATTCGTGTCGTGCCGTGCCGTGCTGTGCTGTACTAAACCAAATCAACTATCGTGTCGTGCCCGTGCCGTGCCCAACTTTGACCGTGCCGTGCCGTGAAGGGCACTCTTAAAAAATATTTTTCAAGAGGGACACAACTAAAGAAAAAAAAAATTCATCACTATCGGTAGTCTAAAATCTACTACCGGTAGTGCAAATTTTTTATTTTTTTTAAATCTGAGGGGGGGGCACGTGACCCCCTGGCCCCTTCATAAATTCGCCCCTAGGAGCCTTGTAGGGTTAGTTTCGTATTATTTGAATGTTAGGAGTTCTATATCATTTTTTAAAGCGGTAACTATCTTAAATGTTTTGGTTTTCAATAGGAGTTTATGTCTAAGAACCCTTTATTTAAATTATTTTTTGTATTTAGTAAACTTGTCACTTTTTGGATTAATTGTGTCTTTATTATCTTTTTATTTTTTGTTAAAAAAATTATTTGTTTCCTTTTCCTATTGCTACATTTAAATCCAAGCATTCACATGTACAAAAATGGGATCCAATTACGTTTGCTATAGACTTGCAGTTAGGTAGTGAACCCATAAATACTCCATTACACTAGCTAAAAATTATCTAATTAATCAACTAGTAAATGAGTCGCACTCAATCACTGTACATCTACCACATCCACTGCCTATTTCATCAACTTTTGTACTTATTTAATGAGAGTGTGCCCATTAGTTGTTGGCTAAAAGGCTGGTTAAATTTAATAAACTTTTTAATTGTTGACAAGTTTAACTAGGGGTGCACACGGGTCGGGTTGAGTCGGGTTTGGGTTAGACCCAGAACTGACCCGACTATCTACGGTTTCAGTTTTTTAGACCCGGAATCGATCCGACGCTCAAAGAGATCCGACCCGAACCGCTCGGTTCCGGTTCGGTTCCTCAGTTCTTCGGTTCTCTGGTTGGTTCGGTTCGGTTCGGTTCGGTTCTTCGATTCTTCCCAAACTTTATATAGCATAGGTAATAATCAAGTGTGCGCGAGTGCATTGTATGTTTATATATGATCGGTTCTCGTCTCGGTTCCTCGGGTCTCGGGTCGGTTTCTCGGTTCTGGGTAAAAAATTATACGGACCTGAGAACCGACCCGAGCTGGACGGGTTCGGAATTTTTAGACCCAGAACCGACCCGAGACGGTGGTAGACCCGAACCAACCCGAACCAATGAGGTCGGGTCTCGAGTATTTTGTGCACCCCTAAGTTTAACATCTCACTTAGCATGTCCAATGGAGTAAAAAAATTATGCATCATAAGCTAACCAACTAATATCTTACACTAACATACTCTTTAAGAGCATTTCCATTGCAAGTGTTAATTTGTTTGTGTTAAAATGTCCATATATACAAAAGTAAAAACCAATTTTATTTGTTAAATACTTAATTAACTAGTAAACACATATAAACTCCATTACTTTAGCTAAACACAAACTAATTAACCAACTAATAAATTCGTAATACCCATTCATAACCCATCTGGCCCTACCTGTCGTCAATTTTATCAACTTTTATATTTTTTTAAAAAAATTAGGGTTCACGAGAGTTTGATAGAATATTACCCAAAGTAGAATACATTCTAACATACAGTAACTTTAATGGGTCCACTAACATGTCCAATGAAGAGAAAAATATATCTTTCAAATGTTAGTTGGCTAACATTTTACATTAACAAAGCATCTAGCTTATGCAATGGAGATGCTCTTACTAACCACCTCCCACCAGATGATGATCAATCCAAATTACACATCAATCCCCTAAGGATTTTGGTCGAGTGAGAGAGCGACCTAAAGGCTTTCCTCCCTTTTTCAAGTTGTAAGATTGAATCGCATGAATCCCAAACGTTTCAAACATTGGGCCACACTGGAGGTTTGCCCTTTAATTTTAAGACTCCGTGATTAATTGAGGTGCATGCAAACTAGACCAGACACTCATTTATAAAAAAAGTGCTTAATTATATAAACATCTCCTAAACTATATTTTTTTATCACTTTCACCTCTCCATTAGTATTCCATCTAAAAACTCGTTAAAATTTGATCACATGGCACCTAGTGTGATTGGTTCTATATTTTTATGTCAAATATGCCTCTCTTTTTTTGAAAAAAAACCCTATAATTATATATAGATATCATGTGAAGTTTGACTCAGGGGTTTTTATGTCGTGTTTTTTAATTTTTACTTTCTTTCTTCTCTGTTTGGTGCTAAGAGTGTCAGTGAGTTTCTCGTTTACCTGATTACTCAATTAACAAAGCCAATATCGTGTTTATATTTATTTTTTGTTAATTTTTAATAGCTTTGCAAGAAATTCTAATTTTGGCATAAAAAATATAGTGTGAGAAGAGTGAATAGAGAGAGAGAGAGAGATTGTGTAGAAAGAAATAGCCAAAATAGAGTAATGAAAGTGTATTTATAGGCATATGATTTTTTTCTTCTAAAAACAAAGGGCATAAAAATATAAAACTAATCACATGGGTGTCATGTGACAAGTTTTAACTGAATTTTGAACAAATACTAACAGGGGTAAAAGTAATAACTTTCAATACTTAAGGGATGTAAATGAGTTTTTTTTAGATGCGGGGTGAAAGTGATAAAAAGTAATAGTTTAGGATGTTAAT
>BRYF01000016.1:6336483-6341483 GCA_030159135.1 Actinidia polygama | reverse complement strand
TCGGATCATAAACGAGGGTTGAACATAGTTTGATTCTCGATAATTATCTGATCTCATCGAACTCGGTTTGATAGATTTATTATGCTTAAACGATACATTACTCTAGGTCAGATCATGATTTGCTCAGCTAGAACTCGTTTTAAAATTGGTTCGATTGTTAAATAAATCGAGTTTGAACATGTTTAAATTAAACTTTTGTTAGATTTGCTCGATTAAAGTTCAGTTGAAATTAGGTCAACAATTAAATAAATCAAGTTTGAATATATTTTTGTAACCTTTAAAAAAATCTCAAACAATTATCCAATAATCTATTACGTACTCAGCTCAATCAGCTTGTTTATGAACTCAAATTAGGTTATACTAACAATAGCCCATTAAGTTTGTTGTGTTGGTGAAGAAAAGTTAAATTAAGTACATGGAAGAGTAACCTCGAGAGATTTGGTAGTGTGAAAGATGAGAGTAACTTAGGAGGTTGTGTCTTTAAGATTTCAAGATAGGTAAATGCAACTTAAAAAAAAATATCTAGGAGGAGTTTGGAATAACTTTTTGGCTTAATTTGACAAATACCCTTTAAATTATTGTATTTTATTACTTTTACCCCTCACTTAAAAAGTGAATCATAGTTATCCTCTTAACTATTTAATTATATCATTTACATCCCTTCCATTATTAATCTATTTGAAATAGTGATGTAAATCGATCACGCGTTGTCTACGTGCTTAAATTAAATGCTCTTATTAAAAAATACCTCATATTAGAAAAATATTACAATACACATCATTTGCACTTACTGTATTGTTGAGATAGCATCACGTCATTATTTTTGACCGATTAAATCGGTCATTTGGTAAGGCAACTATATTAAAAATCTAATTTAACCACAAATTCTCATAAAATTATTTTTAATTGATAACATAGTCATAATTTTTTATAAAATGTTTATGATTTGATCCGTAAGAATTTCTAAACTAACTATAAAGATTCATAAAAATTATCAAATATTACCAATAAAATTCATAATAAATCAATTAATAACAAAATATCTCATAATGATGGTGACAAAAATTCATAACAAATGAAATACGATTCATAGCAAACTAATAAAATTCATAAAAACATCTGGATACTACTTTAGTTGGTAAACTCTAAGGAAATTAATGTTTTAAAGTAGTCAATTGATTGTTTGAAGTCACATTAATTTATAACAACGATCATAATTATTCCTAGCCAAACCAATAAAATTCATAAAGTAAATTCTAACTTTAATTGATAGATTTCACGTCAATTAATACTTTAAAGTGAACTCATTGATTATTTAAAACTACACTAATTCATAACAATGGTCATAACCATTGATGACCAAACCAAAAAATTCATAACCAAACTACAATATATCATAAAGATAACGATACATATTTTGATATGAACCCGACTTACAGATTAAAATATAGTTCTTACAAACTAATTTTTGATTTAGAATATAATCATAATTTTTTATAATTATATTCATAAGAATTTATAACAGAACTATAAAGAACTTGCACGTAAGTCCTATGTGTGAATACCGGATGCGGCACACCGCAATCCAGTTGGCGTTGCAACTTACACGTAAGCATTCACATGGTAACAGTGTTCCGAATTGCATATATATGCCCATGTCATCTGACGCCAGCAGTGTTTCCAAATTTCTTCTCAATTGATAATTATATTCAAATGATTACACAGCCATTTAATCATAATTTTTGGAAACTTTTGAAGCCAACAGTATCATTTCACATGGTCCCCTAAAGCAAACTTGAAAGTTGAAAATGATATACATGATATGATTGCATCATGACCGTAACATGTGGGATGAACCTTCGGATCAAATTGGAAACCGCCCTGTGGGCCCACTTTCCCTTTCTATTAGAATCAGCTTGACTGCACATATTACTAGGGGTGTAAACTTGACCAATCATGAGGGGGACCAATCATTGTGATCCTTGAGTTTGGACCCTTTGATCTTATTCTACTGTTCTTTTTTAGAAACAATGAACGGGTTGGTACGGATTTGAATAATTACATTCCTTCGTTACGGATTTGAATAATTACATTCCTTCGTTCTCTCATACGGTTATACCCTAACCCAACTCGTGATAGAGTGATGGTACAAATCTAATTTCTAGTTATTTACAATAATATTCGCCTATCCTTACTTGTCCAGTGACCCATAATCTAAGAAAGTTTTTGTCATTTATTTGATTTTAAAAGAATTATTATAAATAAAAAATCACAAAAAATAGTTTTCTTAGAGAATGTATTTAAAAATTAGATTAATAACGGCGAAAACATCAAATCCTTAAGTCACATCAACCAAATAAGGGTATTTTTGTACTGTCAATTTTAATTGGATCGGGTTCCAGCCCAAATGACCAAAATCCCCCCTAACTCAAACTTGGATAGATTTCGAAAATTTCTCCCGTACCCCACCCCAAAACATATATATGTATTTCCATTTTAGTAATTAGGAACAAGTTCGAGGCAAGTTACTCGATCAAATACCCGCCCACCCCAAAACATATATATGTATTTTCATTTTAGTAATTAAGAACAAGTTCGGGGTAAGTTACTCGATTAAATACCCGCCCACTGCCATTGCTACTCTGACTCTCTAGCTCGTAATTTGAATTCAAACGTATGGCCGATGCTTTGGTTCAGTGGTTTGGACATACTTGGGTGGTCCACAATCATCACAATTTGGCTTTGTATGTTGCATTCCCATCACGCTCCATGCGGCTTGGGGGCATGTGATCTGATTTCTTATTTTAACGATGAGTCCCGCTTTGGGGGTCGTAGCTAATTTGTTAGATGGAGTTGCTATAATTCGCTATGGATTACCCTTTGATAATAAAAATAGTTTTGTTTAGGGATGGATATTAAAGGTTGACTTATGTGAATTTTGGTGAAGTTAAAATTGAAAGTAGTTGAAGTTAAGTTACCTTTTTTTTTTCTTCCAAAAATAGAAGCTCAACTAAAAAAACTACTTTTGTGATTTATAAAAGGATTATACCTAGGTCGGGTCTTATTTTCAGCTCAATTTGAGAGGCCGAAGGTATCCGGCTTGACGGGTTGTCATCAAGACCACCCTAACTGCATTCATCTTGGATAGAGTCCACACTCTACTAGAATGAGTGGAGTTGTACCAAACTAAATTATGTGCAATATCAAAAATAAATTTGGATTTTTGCTATTCTAACTAGAAAAATTAAAAATTTATCACTCTTTTGGTTTAGTTTACAGAATCAATTTTGCAGAATAGTTTTTAGAAGTTGGTTTTTAGAAAATTTTCAAAACATGACATATTTTGAGAAAATATTAAAAAGATGTATTCAAATTCTCAAAAAACATTTCCGTTAGTAAATAAATAATATATGAAAAACAATAAATTCTTTTTTTTGTTCTAAAATATTTTTTAAAACAATTTCTGCAAAACTATATAATTTGAAAAATAGAACATTTTGTCTCATAATCATTCACTCACTTTTTACTTTTCATCGTCAAATCCAACTTTTGAATGATTGTTGGTTGCTCTCTAAAGTTTAAACTAACAAAGGTGAGAAAATTAAAAAAAAAAGCAACATGCAAATGTCTAGCTTCAGGTTCAAGAGTTTCCATTTATGCCATTTAGTTATCCAACAAGATAGGGTTCGAACTAAAGTGATTTTGACAACGTACAGGTTGGAAACGGGATAAAGAAGTCATTTGCTTTAACAAACACATAAAAATGTTGAGGCATATATATGATATTGTTTTTAGAAACATAGTTGGGTATAAAACACACATGCTTGCAAGAAGATTATCACTCCTAAATAATAAATAAACGTACCGAGAGCCTTCAAAGTGTAAACAGGGACGGAACCAGAATTTTAGGTTAGGAGGGGCTAAAGTAAAAAAAAAAATTATAATATATTTCAGAAGAGTTAAATTATAAAAAAATTAAAAACTTAAAATAAATTTTATAATTTTTTGGAAGTGAGGGGGACTGTAGCCCTTGTTGGCCACCAGATGAATCCGCCCCCAAGTGTAAATGATCCACGTCGTTTTCGGCCTCACAACATTGTGCTTCTTATTAATAAATTAGCTTTTATTCTTTCATATTAATCTTGTTCTTTCATCGATTTGTTTTTGCAGTCGTTATTCGGTATAAAAGCTTGGGATTATTCATATCCTTG
Source organism: Actinidia polygama (assembly GCA_030159135.1). NCBI lineage: Eukaryota > Viridiplantae > Streptophyta > Magnoliopsida > Ericales > Actinidiaceae > Actinidia > Actinidia polygama. Next base: position 6,337,272 of record BRYF01000016.1, on the reverse strand, counting down.
TTTTCGATAGATGTTTAGTCATATCGTATTGGTGCTGAATACTAATAATACTAATACTAATTATTATTACTTTATTATATCGACTTATAATCTGTCATTTTAAATACATAATTAGAAAATAAGATCACGTCATTTCACATTCAAGTGGTTGATCACAAGTAACTAACAGACGTAGTGGTTTCAGATCACTGAATAATGTAATATTGTATCACCTGATTTTTAATTTGACGAATTGATGCTTTATATATTTTTCATGTACAAATTTTTGTTTACCTTATTTTCGTGTTGTTTGAATTGTGATGGCTCCAGCGTGTTCGACACGCTATCAGAAAAAGGTTAGTTGGGGAACTTTTGCATGTCTGTTGTGTGTTCTTGCCTGGAAGAAGGAGTGTCATAGTAATTGCAAGGGGCATCCGCAAACTCTACATTTCACTTTCACCATGAGCAGATCTCTTTTGTCTGAACGCATAATTTAATTTTAGAATATAAAATATAACAAATTCGTAATCTCAGGGGATCGATCGTGCTAAAGGTTAGTCAAGAGACAACAGTCGGCGTCAATCCCGAGGTATGTTAGGGACAGAGGATAATTTGCACGGTAAAATTTTTTCTTATAGCCTCCATGCCTGGAATAAGACATCTACGGTATGGAGACGTGCTACCAACTAAGCCTCAAAGGCATGGTTGGGGTATTCACCTATCTATTGACAAGTCAGTTAGCGCATCGAGGTACGCGCCGCGTTATGCTATATAAGGAGAACATCTGTTCTCAAAACAGGTACGCACTTT
>BRYF01000016.1:6313983-6316483 GCA_030159135.1 Actinidia polygama | reverse complement strand
AGTTAGCGAGTAAATGGGTAAGGAGGGCAGCTTATGGATTTATCTTTTGTTAGTCCCTAGACCAGTTGTCATCCCTAAGAATAGTCCTATGCCATGGGTTAGACTTGAGCCGAGGTTTTTGGAAATGGACACGACTCAGCCTAGAACAATAATTGTCAATTGCAATTCCATCCAACCTTGACGAGGGCTCAATCGTAAGGATATGAATTTTGCTCGAATTTTCGCTCGACGGAGGTGGGTATGGTAGAATGGGTGAAATACCTGGTCATGTATGCCCCTATGGATCGACTAACTCCATATCTAAATATTTGAATTCGACACGAATCAAATTAACATTCACCATTTTAGCCATCTATATTATAAATCATAACTCATTTTGAATCTCAAAATTATCTCCCGCTATTTACGATTAAAATTTATTTGAGTTAATATAACGGATGAGATTTCGCTTGAGATTAATTTTTTTTTCCAAAAAATTATTACTTCCTTCTTCTCAAAGATGTGGGCCTCACATAATATTTTTTTTTCTAGGGAAGACTGCCAATGAGTAAAGATCCAAAATCAAAAAATATCAAAGAGTGAAAAAATTTGGTATCTAGGCCCTAATGCTTGGCAAGGATTGTGAGATGGTTCATGATATAAAGCTCGTTGGCTACATTGTAGAGTGACTTCTTAAGTATTATATTATCGAAGATTACCTCCAAAGTTAAAAGAATTTTTTTATAGAACGGTTATAAGACTGACGATGCTATATGAGACAACTGCTAATAAATAATAGATAACTAAAACGAGTATTGAATATTGAGATGGACGTGAACAACGAATGATAGAATTAGAAATATTAATATTCGTGACATGGCAGGGTGACACCAATTAATGATAAATTAAGAGATAATAGACTTAGTTGATTCAATCGTATATGTCGTAGACTTATTGATGCGATAATAAAGAGAAGTGATATAATTATTGATCACATTAGAGAAGGGATTAAACCGAAATTAATATTATATGTAGTAAAAAATAATATTATTAGGGAGGGGTACATACAACTTTCTCTCACTGCATCGACGCAGTGAGAGAGAGAATGAGACCTTAAATAGTGATATTTGGGGTCGGATGAGGATTTCCTGCATGAAAGACAACAAGAAGTCTTGCTACCTTATAGATGTGGCAACTTTTGAGTGGACATTTGTTATAAATTAATGGATAAAATTTAAGAAAGAATTTATTGTATTCATATAAGAACTCTGTTTTGTCACGTCTCACTATATCACCTATAAGATATTTTCCAGTATAAACTAGTCTGCATTGTTGGGGAATAAGCTTGTAATTGCAGATCTTTATATGGCGATAAAGCAATGGAACTTCCAAAAAGGACGAATGAAGTGACTGGAGTTTACGCAAAGCAATGCGTTGAGTTGGCCAAGATATAGATACAAACACGGGACACGGATAATTCTAACAAAATTAAGATATGGAAATAGCAAGAAAACGTGAAAAATAATATTTTTATGTATGCTTAATTATTTTTATGAATATTGCATCTACAAACGATCAGAACTAATAAAAACTAACAATAACTACGTAATTAATAGATGATCTACCAAAAAAGATGGATGCAACAATCAATTAGGCATATCAATGCTTCATAGCTTCTAGTTTATCATATTGTGATTCTGCGATTGATTGAATTGTACTCATATTATTTGATAAAATATAACAACACACTTTGGATTTTTCATTTGGATTATTTTTGTTTTTAGTAAATTTTTTAATCTTAGGATCTGAAAAGTAAAAAATAACTTTTTTTTTTTAAAAAAAATACACTATAAAATTTTGAATAATTGGATTTTAGTTGTTTTTTCAAAGAACAAAGTTATTTATTTATATTTTTCGATTTCTCATATCGAGACAAACTAGATGAACCGAAAAAGTAAGAAAAAATGATCAATAACCCCTGGGGTTTGGCAGGGTGGTCTAGCCTGGAACGTGGCGGTTTGCTCATTTCCAATGCCACATGTTCAAAACGTAAATACTATTAATTCATGAGTTAGGTCACTGCATACAATACTTTAATTCGATTTTCATCGGGCCCCCATATAGTGAACGGTGCAATTGATTCCCAGATTAATCAGTCCTTAAACTTAATATTGAGTTATTAACAAAAATAATAATAAATCACTAAAAACAAATGTATGACTTTGCATGTGTATTCCTTTTTTCATTCAACTACATTACGATTGGTACTAAAAATTTGTTATATGCCATTGGAAGGATGTTACTGCACTTTAGCACTTGTCTTTTATTTCTTGCCCAAAACATAAATAAAAATTAATAATTATTAATTTTTTAGGCAAGATTATTAATTTTAGGCTCTTTTGTAGGCAATTTTATTAATTTTTTACAATTTATTTTTGAATTGATAATTAAAGAAATCAATTGATTTGTGTAATTAAGTTACACCTAGCTCTCATGATTGCGAAGTCAAGTCTTTACCATT
>BRYF01000016.1:6303983-6306483 GCA_030159135.1 Actinidia polygama | reverse complement strand
GATGACTCGTTATCAAGGATGTCCCCACTCGACACCCTATAAGGTTAATCTAGATCAACCCCCACTCGGTTGATCTTTAGGTTAGCCCCACGTCGGCATAACCTTTCTCCAGTGCAATGCAAGCACACAAGATAAATGATATGCATTGTCACCTCAATTATAAATCATCATCAACAATGTATCAAGTCACCTTATGTATAGATCAACATCCACATTTTATCAAAGTCAATCAATTCAATATGAATAAGAATATCTGTATTTAATCCCACCTGTCACCGCAGTCAAATTACGCCTGAGATTGCCTTGAAGGCCCTTCTCCTTCCTTAGCTCCTGTCAGTCACAATTTGTCAGTGCACAATTCCTCACACAATACCTCAATGTGATGCATTGAATTTATATACTTTAAGCTTATACATTTATAATTCACTCCGATAGATGTTTGTTATATGATAGTAATTACATCCTATTAAAATCTCACATCGATCGGACAAATTCTTTACCGTTGATTGTCACAAAATACGTTCATTATAACTATCGATTATCACTTTATGTAACACGTTATTTTAACTTTAGAATTAGGCTAAACAGACCCTATAATCGGATCCAGAACACTGAAAAACCTAGAAAATGACTATTTATACATCCCCAAACTCATTCGATTGATTACTTTTCAAACAGGGTGCACGATAGTATTTATAGGCGCACCCACACTGGATAATCTCCAGTTCTGGGCAGCCATTACCCACAACCAAAAGCTGCGATTCAGCTATTCTCATTTTCCCAAAAATTGAAGACCCACTTTTAAATTATTATTACTATTTTTTTTTTAATCAACAACAATTCAAGTTCTATTTAACTCAATGGCCATGAAAGCACTGATGGTTTAGTGAAATTTGCCCAAGCTAATTTAACCAGCATGAAGCAACAACAAAACAGTGACAAGGAAGAAATTAGGGGTTAGAAACCCCCCATCCAAATACACACACACACAAAAAAAAATTAACTATCAAAATTTTACTTCACCATGGTTGTAACAGTTACCTCTCTCAAAGACTGTCTGGGTTGCTCCACCAAAAAAAATGTGGTTTCTTAATACCCTTTCCTTCCTCTTTCTCTCTCTCTCTGTTCTCTTTCTTTCGTATCTCCCTCTTTCCCTTTTCTCTTTCTGTTTTGTTTTTGTTTTTGTTTTGTTTTTGTGAAAGTTGAAGCTATCTCTCACTCCTCACACACACACGCGCACCCCCATACACTTGCATACATACACACTTTACTTTATAAAATTACACTCTTTCCCTCCAACTTTAATATCTTTTTTAATTTAATCTCAAAAGTTTTGAATCTTTTAATTTTACCCCACACTAGGTTAATATTCACGCTTTCAACCTATAACTTCTAATTCTTGTACTTTAACCCATAAAATTTATCAACAATAGTTTAATAATCTCATTTTAATCCCAAACTAATTCACACTACTCAATAAACCACGTTAATTAACATAATCATCGTATGTATGCATGACTAATTATGAAATTAGAGTTTAGAGTCTCACAAGACTAGTGAAATTTAACCGAAGAAAAATTGGGACCCGAGAGAGAATTCTTGGGTCCAAATAGAATCATCCAAAAAATCTGGACCTTGACTTTATTTATCCCAAAATACCCTCATCTTCTCAATAAATACAAAACTAAACCCCAAAACCACCATAGCCATCCTATGCCACCACCTCCGGTTGCCTCTTGTCACCTCACTTTCAGGCTCCTCGCCATTACTTATTAAGGAAATTACTAAAAAGGACAATAGCCCCAAAAATTACATAAGCCCCCCTAAAATAATTAAGTTTTAGGTGGTGTGGAATACTGAGAAAAGAAGGGGGTGGCTTTCGTCATTTAGAGGAGCCCGTTGCCTTCGAGTTTGGGTATCGCAGTTATGGTGGTGACCAAAAGTAATTTGGATTTATTTCGCAGTGTGAGAGGATTTCACTCTCGGCCGAGCTTGGACGAATACAGTCGCTGGACTGTCGTTTCATTGCAAGTTTGGTCGGCATCTTCACGCAATAACTCAATTGGTGAGCTTATTCTGGCAGAGTTTCCTAAAGTCGAGCTTCAGGGTCAAGTGATAACGTATACGACATGTTACCTCTGCCAACTGCTTGCTTGGGCTCAAGTACCGATGATGCAATGAGCTAGCTACCAACAACGCCTTAGGAGTAGGGGTGGGCATGGGTCGGGTCTGAGTCAGACCCAGAACCGACCCGACCATCCACGGTTTTAAATTTTTGGACCCGGAACTGACCCGACCATCCGAAAGAACCGAACCGAACCGAACCACTCGGGTCCGATTCAGTTCTTCGGTTCTCCATTTTTCGGTTAGGTTGGGTCGAGTCTCGGGTCGGGTCTCGGTTCTTGATTCTCGGTCGGTTATGGGTAAAAGAGGTAATAATTTAGTGTGATGAGTGCATTGTATGTCTATAGGATCGGTTTTAGTTCGGTTCTAAGGTCGG
>BRYF01000016.1:6261483-6263983 GCA_030159135.1 Actinidia polygama | reverse complement strand
TAATGATTTTTGGGTTGTTTTCACTATTTTTATTTTCGAGGTTTTTGGACTTTGGTGAATTTTTTTCACCATTTGATTAAAAATTTATATTTTTTTATTTTCTTTTGAAAAGAGGAGTTCAAAAATATAAAGATATTTAATTGATTTGAAAAAACATTAAAGACAAAAATAAATAATTTTAAAATATCTTTTTCATCTTTAGTGAATTATTTTTTAAATTATATGAAAATTTTTATATTTTCTGACTCTTCTCGTAAAGGGAAATCAAGAAAGTATAGTTTTTTGATCCAATGGTGAGATAAAGTTTACTAAAGACGAAAAACTCAAAAATTAATACAGTTAAGAAAAAATCAAAAAAAATCATCTTAGCCAAATACGAGACGCTTGGATGATTATTTTAGAGAAAATTACAATAAAATCATTTTAAGGTTATGTAAAAATCATAGTATGTAATTAATATCCCAAAAATTTTTTTTTTGAGTACCTACCAATTTCAATATGAAACTTAATTAGACAAATTAATAGTAATAATTTTTGACACATAAAATGTTAAATTATTAATATAATTTTTATATTAAAAAATAATCAACTTTTAAATTATCATATGAATAAAATTAACATTATACAAGACAGCAAATAAAAAATTATCAACAAATTTTTAGAAGAAAAAATAACAAGTTATCAACTAAACAAGAGAAGTTCTCAAATATTTGCTCCAAATGATAATAAAATAAATTCTCAAATATTTATTTAATACAATTTGACATAAAACATATAAATTTAAATTGGGTCAAAATTAATAATAAATTATCATATCAAAACTCCACATGATAAATAAGAGAAGTTATCAAATATTTATTTTGTTCAAATTAAAAAGGGGTTTGCTATTCCAATAATAAACACAAAATGACAATTTTTTTTAATTTTTAATACATTTTTTATATTTTTTAATACACTTTCACATATTCCTATATACTTTTTACACATTCTCATACCTCAAACAAAGTTCACTGGGCTTCTTTCAGCATTTTTCAATTAAAAAATATCAAATATAATAAAATTAATTCACAACTATTGAAAAATAATCAACTTGTAAATTGACTAGAGAATTTTTATGAATACAAGTCCAAACTCGAATTTTATGTATACATTCATTACTATATTTAGGGTGCAACTGAAAACACTTATTTTCTCTTATAAATAAACTTTTTCTTTTGCCGTTTATAACAAAAATTGAATATTGATAATTTGATAATTATTTTCTTTATGAATTATTTTTATGTAAAAAAATAAATTAACAATTAATGATAACATCTCATTGGTTGTTTAAATTGACATTAATAATTTTAAGTTAAAGGGTATTTCAAGTAGATTTATTAAATATTATAAAATATAAGTTAAGAGAATGGTTTTATATCTCTATATAGATTTAGATTAGAGTGGAAGGTCAAAGGAGAGAAAATGGATTATTATCTTGATTAAGATAATCTGGTGTTAGTGTTTGGTCATTCAATGGCTATTAGCAATTCGATCATCACTGGGTTTGTTTCTAATTAATTAAGGTTTAAGGTTTAAAATAAGAAAAAGAGTTTCCACTATGTTGCTAATTAAATATTTGGGGGGCCTAACTGAAAACCTGGAAAAAGTTTCAACATGGTTGTAAATAATGGATCTGATGGAGGGTATTTTCGTCAGCGAAAGGAAAAAGTGACCCATGTGTGGTATTTTCAGCAGTCACACCACTCAGTCATGAGAGCGTATGATCTGGGGGACTCCGAGCTTTCGTTGTCCTTCTCAAATACTATCATCATCAAGTACCACTCGCTCAAAACACGCGTGACTCAATACCTTGCTAGTTACTAGAACTTCAACGTGATTTTTAAACTTGTTAAAATTTTAAAATAAATTTAAATAATTTATTATTTAACTTGATTTATTTATAATATTTAAAAAAATTAAGTTCTTTGAGCTCATCTCATGATCGACTAAATAAAATTTTATTTACGATTAGTTCGCCTAATAAATAAAGTAAGATCAGACATAAGTGTATGCTTATTATTATTGTGAAATAAATCGTTTTGACGATTAAAACTCGTTAAATTTTTAAATTAAAATTTAAATAGTTTAATTTTTTTTAATCCTAAATGCAGGTGGGTGCTTATTAAACAAAATATATATTAAAAATAGATTATTTAAAAATTAAATTAAATTAAATAATTTTTTGCGAATGTTTTTTCAGAAATTATTTTTAAGAACAAAAATATTTATTATTTTTATATACTATTTATTTATTATTAAAAATAATTTAAAAAAATTCAAAGACATCTTTTATTATCTTCTAAAAAATGCATTTTTTATTTAAAAATTTATTTGAAAAGAAGTTTCAAAAAACATTAATCAAACAAGATTTTAAAAGACTACTCATTCAAAATAATACTGACTGTTTTGCTAACTATCATCATTTAGTTTTTCAATACATTTTTTATATTTTTTAATATTT
>BRYF01000016.1:6208983-6211483 GCA_030159135.1 Actinidia polygama | reverse complement strand
AATGGTCATCAATTATAGTCTACCTCACTGGATGGTCATCAATCTCTTGGATGACCTCAATTCTTCTCTGCTTCTTGGGGATGACCTTCTCAGGTGAGGTTTACCGTGTCTGTCTTAGGTCCTTAGACCTTGTCAATCGATTAGTGATCTTCATCTATGTTCTCAATCAGACGTTCTCAGGCGAGGTCTGCCTTGCCCTTCTTAAGTCGATAGACTGCAGGCTGTTCTGGGTCAGACCTCCTCAAGTGCGGTTTGCCAGCCTTTCTAGGACCTGAGAAGGTGTGTCAATCTTCAGCTCTGTTCTGGGTCAAACCTCCTCAATTGAGGCCTTCCCTTCCCTTTTAAGGTCCTTATACCGCAGGCTATCAATCTTCAATTCTGCTCTGGGTAAGACCTTTTCAGGTATGTGGACCGCGGGCTGTCGATCTTCAACTCTGCTATGTGTCAGACTTCCTTAAGCAAGGCCTTTCTTCAGCTCTGCTCTGGGTCAGACCTCTTTAAGCATTCCACCCTTCCCTTCTCAGGTTCTTAGATCGATAGTTGTCGATCTTCTGATATGCTTTGGGTCAGGCCTTCTCAAGTGTGGCCTGCCCTGTCCCCGGACCATGAGTTCCCACCAAACTACCACCATGAGCAGACGAAAACCCACACAAAGTAGATTTCCACTATGCCTATGCTAACACAACAAAAAGTTTCAGATTGCGTTAAGCGAATCACTCGACACCCTAATAGATTTGTTAGGCGGAGCACTTCCCCGCACGAACAGTTCGCTGCCCACAGCCACGAGCACAACACGAACCAGCAAAACTACGAGCGGGATTTCACCGATCGACCAGCTCACTCACAGACTTGATTTACAGTCCACACAATCAGACCTAACAAATCACGATTCGTAGCACGACGAGTCGTCAACAGCCAAGCAGAACAATCCCTTCCAACGAGTTACCGCGAGTGGACTATTGCGAGCAGATCTGCTTCTCGAAGCTTCTGTTTGAAGCCCTCTCTCCCATCGCTTGCGCCTCCTCTCTCCCTCGCTCGTCTCTCCCTCTCCTGATCGCCTCTTCCTCTCATCTCTCTCTCACTCTCTCTTCCTCTCTCTCTCTCACTCGCCTCCCTGTCTCCCGCTCATCTATATCTCTCTCCCTCACTCGCCTCCCTGTCTCCCGCTCATCTATATCTCTCTCCCTCACTCGTCTCTCACTCTATCAATCCCTCCATCGCTCGTGTCTCTCTCTCTCTCAAATTTAGAAATTCTGAGCCCCCCCATCTCTCTTTATAAACTAGAGAGGCGTCTAGGACATACCCTGTCACGCCCCGCAACCCAGTCTATGCGGATCGTGGGCGCGTGATGGCCGGCGGCCGACCCGCCAAGGCCAACTTACCATTTCTTCCGGTTGATCACCTGTGCATGTGCATTTATAATGCTAATAATTTTTCTTTTCGCGGAAACGTCATAGTATCTAAAATAACAAAGTGTGTGTGTCCATACAGTGTACAGAGCTGTGCCTATGTATTTAATTTACATACATCCCAATTCAACTTCAAACTTACATAGACTAAATACATAACATGGGGTCTTGCCCTCACAATACAACATAAAGCCTCTCGGGCTTACAAAACTAAGTCTGTCTTGTTCAACCTCCTTTCGGCTCCTCGGATTGACTACCTGAAATTTGTTTTTCTAAAACATAAGCCAAAGCTTAGTGAATAACAACGAATGCATGAACGTAAAATACCATGGATCATTTTCATATCATACATAGCATAGCATAGCGTAAGCAATGTGAGCATCGTGTACATTTCTTGAACATTTAAGTTTCATAAACATGGCATCACATGCTTTCATAAACATACATAGCATATCATAAAAACGTAACAACCCGGCATGACATGATGACCATATAGGTCGGGTGGCTCTTTTGGCCTGAGATATCTCTTTTGTAGATGGCTTTATTTCACGTCCTCCCATCTACCTTTTAGGACTGGCTGACTTGGTTTAAGTCCCGTCAGTGGGGACCCCGAGTGTCACATGCATATAATTTGAACATACTTATTTTCGTATAAACCGAACATCCATGGGTTTTCATACATAGCATAAACATTTGCATACTTTTGCAAGACATGGCATTTACATTACAAATACATTTGATGCATTGAAAGCATGGAAAACGGTTGTACATACATAATATACTTTGAAGACGTTTTGAAAATATATAATTTTGTTCATAGCATCGTGTTACTCACCTGGGATTCCTTGGTTAGATTCTAGACTGCGTGTCCCTACAAGTGAAGTAAGGAATTATTAATACTAGGTTAAACCTCTTAACATGGTCTAAGGACTTTATATAATCAATTAATTACCTAACATACCTTGGTCGAACTCACTAAGCCTTAGGGGAAAAAAGGTCAATTCTGCCTAAAAATGATCTTGGCGTTCGAACGCTCAAAAGTGTTCTTCTAGTGGCGTTCGAACGCTTGGCCGTTCGAACTCTCTTCTGGG
>BRYF01000016.1:6113983-6116483 GCA_030159135.1 Actinidia polygama | reverse complement strand
AACCTTGCTTAAAGCAGGAAACTCCACTGTGGTGTAATTTGGAATAAAATAGAATTGATTGAATTATTTTTGATTTTAGTGCATTGATTTTAATTTTGATTTATTTTTATTTTTTTCTAAATCGCCTTGATAAGAGAAATAAGAAAAAAAATTCTCTTACAAGAAGAAAAAACAATAAATGAAAATTAATTCAAAAAACAAATTAATTTTGAATTAATTCTATCTTTAGTGTTTTTTTTATAAGAAAGATCAAACCATTATCTATAGTGTAATTATTGATAATGCCACCCCCATTAAAAATCACGAATAAATTTTTTCTGTATAACTTCATGTTACCCAACAATGAAAAATGTAAAAAAAAAAATTTAGAAAATATTTTTCGTCGAAACAAAAGGAGCGTTAGTAGCAATTAGGCTGACACTATTAATTAATTGATAGGACTAAAAAATCTAACTAATTATAAATGATATGTCGATTTATGATTGATAGCACGCAAACTCTATATTTACACCACATGCGTGAAGACTAGGCTTTGTTTGATTTAGCTTTCAAAATTTTTTTAACTGTGTTAGTTTTTGAATTTTTTTATCTTTTGTGAAATTCTTTCATTATTTGATAAAAATTTGTACTTTTTGATTCTTCTTGATGAGAGGAATCTGAAAAATGTAAAAAAAAATTCTCAAATTTAGAAAAAAATCTACGAAAGACCAAAAAAAGGTAATTTATCAAGTAAAAATATTTTTTTGTCTTTAGTGCACTTTTTTTTCATAGTAGATAATTGTTTTTTTACATTTTTTGACTCCTTTCATCAATGAGAAATCGAAAAAGTGATTAAGGTAAAAAATTCAGTTAAAAAATGATTCTGTTAATCTCTTACAAAAACAACTATTTTAAGGTAAAAAAATTCACTAATAGCTGTGGATTAAGGAGAAGTCCCCAAGAAAAATATAAAAAATACTTTCTAGAAAATATTTTTCGTCGAAACAAACGGAGCGTTAGTAACAATTAGGCTAACACTATTAATTAATTGATAGGACTAAAAAATCTAACTAATCATAAATGATGTGTCGATTTACGATTGATAGTACGTAAACTCTATATTTACGCCATATGCGTCAAGACTTTAGGCTTTGTTTGATTTAACTTTGAAAATATTTTTTTAACTGTGTTACTTTTTTTCATAGTAAATAATTTTCTTTTATATTTTGGACTCTTCTTGTCAATGAAAAATTGAGAAAATATAAAATTATGGTCAAACAATTAAAAAAATTTACTAAAGACGAAAAAATTCGAAAACCAAAGTAATTAAAAAATTGTTCTGCTAATCTCTTACAAAAACAACTATTTTAAGGTAAAAAATTCACTAATAGCTGTGGATTAAGGATAAGTCCCCAAGAAAAAGTGAAATAAAATGAGAATTAGAGAGAAGAAATGGTTGAAACTGATGTTTTTTCATCTGCATTTTGCATTATTTTGACAACACAAAACCGAGTTTGGATCATTTACCAAAACCCAAGAAGAAGAATTTGTCTGTAGATCTAAATCCATGAAGAATGAATGAAATTATTCTTTGTATGAATAGAAAGAAGCTCTACATCAATCCTAATCAATAATCAATAATTACCTTCATATAATTGTAATGTGCTTGTAGAACAGTGTGACAAACAAACATATTGTCAGATCATGGAAATAATCCCTATAATGACTAGATGTAGGGTTGTAGTACTGAGTATGCACCAATATTATTATTATTATTATTATTATTATTGAGGCCGGTTTGGATTAGCTAAAAAAACTAGATTTTTTCACTTTTGAATTTAAAAAGAGAGAATGTACCTAAATATACTTAAATTTGACTATTTTAACTAATAAACTCTCGTAAACTCGTCCCAAATACATTTAAAAAATCGAATTTGTAGCAAAAAAACCTAACTCAAACGGAGCCTAATGGGAATTTGACTTGGTGTCTTGCAACCCACAAGACTAGGCACCCATTATTGTAGGATAGTTTATACTTTGCACTCTTGAATTTTAATTAAAATATTTCTTTACACAGTTCATTTTTAATTGTGTCAATTAAGCTCTTATTTGATCTAAGAGGGTGTTTGGTAGAACTGAACTTGTGTTGAAATTGTATATTTAAAAGCAGAAGTTGAAAAGTTTTAAAATGGAGCTTTCAAGAATCAGTTTTTTTTCAGCTTTTGTAAGTTATTTTTGACCTATAAAAAAAGCAGAAGTTGTGTTAAATATTATGACACAACTTTCAAGACAAAAAAACAGAAATTGCTGCTTATAAACTCTGTTTAACGTGTATTAAATGTCAATGCGGCTCTTTTGTTCACTTGTCGATGCCATGTGACCTCATGAAAGGAGTCCACATGGCTTTTAAGTGAACATTAGGTAGAGAGAAGGGCCGCATTAACACTTGGCCCAAAATGTATGAGGTTGACCGATACAACTCGAAGTAAAAGGGCATAAAGTGAAATTCAGATTAAAGTAC
>BRYF01000016.1:6038983-6041483 GCA_030159135.1 Actinidia polygama | reverse complement strand
CTACCACCATCCCTCTACTACCAATACAACCCCCACCACCTCCCCCATTGTTCTCTATTTCCTTCAATGGGTTTTGCACATAATATTAGTCAAAGCTGATGAGGTTATCTTATCTTTCTCTTGTTTTTTGTGAATATCGTCTTAAGAGGCCAATTACGAGTAAGACCTCTTGTGTAGAGGTACGTACTTGGAAAACTTAAGCATCTGAAATGTTAAAGATAAACGAGGCATGCAAATCCATTGTTTCATTACCTTTGAGAAAAGGATCATGAAGATGTTTATTGAGAGATCCATCCTAAACATACTCATATATCACATAGAGTTGGTTGTCCCCGCTTGCATATCCCAGCAGTTCCACATGAAAAATAGGTTTGATCTGTGTAGTAGAACAGGTTTACTCCAGATTTTAATCAATCGTTATACCAAAACTTAAAACGTTTCTATGATGGATCTTGCATAAAACATTCAGCTCTGCAAGAAACTCCTTTGACTTGCTAGATTTCATCTTCTTAACGACAACTTCTTGTGGGTGATGTGAGTAAGCCATGGAATTGCATTGGTTTAAGAAATGGTAATCCAACTTCAGAAAATATGTCATATCCTTTCTCCTAGGATACCAAAGTATACACTTCCATATCCTCCCTCTCCTATTTTCCTGATTTCAGCGAAAAGACTTGTAGCTTCAGCAATCTCCTCCAAACTAAATCTAACTGGCTTCTCTGACTGGATACTTGTAACATCTGTATCATGCAATAGTAACACTTAGGAGACTGTTTCCGAAAGTTGACGATAGAAGTCGAAAAATAAATAAAAAAATCTTATTTTGAAAAAAGTTCGCTAATTTATTTTTTTAATTTTTTAAAATTTTAAATAGAATTAAATTTTTTACATTCTCAAATTCCGATTCCTCTTGTCTGTCAAGACTACTGCTCTGTTTTTGTGCTCTGGTCCTGATCATTCGTTTTGTCTTTTCTGCATTTGGCCTTTAGGGGAGCTCTTCCTTTGTTCTCTGGTTTTAGATTCTGATATGTATTATCTCTGTTTCTTCTTTGTTAATCTCTGATTGACGTTTTATTTGATTGTTGTTCTTATTTTGCCAAGAAAAAAAAAATAGATCAAATCCAAGATAATTCAATGATGCCGCAACCATATATACTGATGTTTACTAATTTCCCCCCATCAAGGACAATTAATCATTTTAGTAGAGTATTGATCATTTAAGCCGCACGGCTAACACAGCGGTCATCTGACGAAAGATGAAACCAACGTCAAAATCTGACAAACTATGAGTAGCGCTGGGATAAAATCTGACGAATGCTGAGACAAAAGATAATCTGACAAACTCTGAGTAGCGCTGAGACAAAATCTGACGAACTCTGGGAGGTGCGATTAAAAGAACGAACTCACGATTGAAAGAACAACTCTAGGATAAACTGTAGATGCTGGACATCTGGTTCGAATCGCAAAAGAACGAACTCTAGGATAAACTGTAGACGCTGGGTTCGACTCTCCCTTGTTTGAACCGTAAACCCCAACATCCTTAAGTTCGACTCCCCACCTATTTGAACTGTAAACCCCAATTGGGTTCGACTCCTCTTATTTGAACCGTAGATCCCAGACATTCTGGATTCAACTCTCCATTGAAAGAACGGAACGACTCTCCATTGAACTGTAGATGGTAGACATCCTGGGTTCGACTCCCCTTGTTTTGGGGGTTTGACCCCCCTTTTTTGAACTATAGCCACCAGACATCCTGGTTTGACTCCCCTTGTTAGGTCAGAACTTGTTCGATTCCCATTTTTTGAACTGTAGACCCTAGACATCCTGGGTTCGAAAGGTGCGGACTTAATTGATAAGTGTAGTTTGCGGTGATTGCAATTATTTGGAATTCAATAGGCAGCTGATTACAGTTACACAATTGCTCGAGATTTAATGGGCTGGATTTAAGGAGCTGGTCCAATGTGGACCCGGAGAGGTTTCTATTTATATATAAAAACAGAGTATTGATCATTTTTTTACTGCTAAATCACGACATTGTTTAGAATGTGTACCAAATTGCATTGACATTGATACGATTCGCATTAATTTTGTTGAGAGTACGAAAAAGATAAAGAAAAAAAAAACATTTTAGAAGAGCACCATTTTCCTAGTGAATGCAAGGTGCCAAAAATTTGGTCTCATAACAGAAAGAAACCATAATATCTCAACCTAAAGGCAGATCATACATTTATCTAGGTAAATTACACATTGGACCCCTGTACTTTTCATTGATTTCCAGTTAACCTCTTTTATGTTATCTTCATTTTCGTTCAACCTCTTCTGAGGCTTTGAAGGGTGCAAAGTTATATTTTGGTAAAACTGCAACAGTGCCAAGTGTAATTTACCCTATTCGTATGTGAAGTCTTTTTCAATAGAATCAAATAAATCTTCTTATGCATGTATAAAAACTACGTTAACAAATCACAACTTACAAATATTTATTCGAAAACACCAAAAGAGT
>BRYF01000016.1:5921483-5923983 GCA_030159135.1 Actinidia polygama | reverse complement strand
CAAATATTTATGTAAACTCAAACCAGGCATTATAATGGAATGAAAAACTCAGTTTCTGTTTTACAAAAAACTAAACAAAAATTAAATAAACACAAAAAACAAAAACGTTACCAAACATCCGATGGAATGAAATACTCAGTTTACCATAATTTTTTTTAATTAGATTATTTTTACTCTTTAGATTTTTTTTTTAATTCCAAAGTAAAAAACAATTGCAACTACAATAGAATCGCAAAAAAAATTAATTAGCTTTGTCTTAGTGATTTTATTTTTTTTTACATTTTGGGTCTAACAAATAAAAACAAATAAATAAAAAAAAGTACAAAACTGGGGTAAATCCCACTTTATTCGGGAAATCGAGTGCACATATCTGTAGAAATTCTGATAATAAATCTTTTTCCATATTAGGGTTTTCATCTGATAACAGTAGCACAATTGGAAGATCCCATTTCACTGATGATATGAAATTGTCTGATTCAATCTCTCATGAGTCTCATCCATGAGTTTAACATCAAAACATAGTAAATGTGGATCGTTTTAGTTTTCTTTCTTTCTTTTTTTTTTTTTTTGATTTTCCAAGAAAACATATCATAATGCTATGGGTATCCCTAATTTGCACCCCAAATGCACACCTGGGTGAGGTGGAGCATTTGGATTGGCTGACATGACTAGGTGGACCCCACACCCAACCAATTCAAATGCTCCACCTCACCAAGTGTGCATTTTGTGTGCAACTTAGGGGTACCCATATCATTTTCCATCATAATATTGTTCGGTGACCTTTTTTTGATACCTGTTTTCAAAAATTTTTTTTGGAAACAATCCGTTTTCTTGAAAACAACGAAAAGATGCCTTTATAGTCTTGAAAACTATTTGAATGTGATACGAAAACACGTAAAAAGGTCATTCTTGATTTGGAGCTTTGGTCTGGCATTAATCTTGAATTTTTGTGAATACCCCAAAGTACAAAATGCACAATTTCTAGCAAAACTCTAATTTTAAAACTTATGTTATAAGTGTTTATAGAAGTTGAAAAGTTTCAAAATGAAGCTTCTAAAAATCAGTTTTTTTTTAAGCTTTTATAGGTTGTTTTTTACCCATAAGTAAAAGTTGTGTCAAACACTTTAACACAATTTTAAAAGAAAAAAACAAAAGTTGCTCCCTATAAGCCTCGTCAAACATTCACTATATACCTTCAGTTTAGTAGTTTCAAGAGATTTTTTGCTTTGAAATTGAACTCCCGTGTAAGACATTTGAATTGGGTGTCTCTTTTTTAATTGAGGACACATCTCCTTCCGTTCAAGAAATACACTTTTGTTGGCCACCTTTATAGATAGAGAGTCCTCCAAATTTGCTCACTTTTCAGCTGTGAGAGACATGGATCAAGAAGACTCCATCCATGATCCATGTTGCTGAATCTTCTCTGATTCCAAGATTTGGAATGGGTATTGAATTTAGTGGAGAACAGAATAAGAAATGGCACAGTGATAGCTCAAACACCATCGCAGAGCTGAAGAGACAAGTCCGGTTAGAAGGTCCTCTCGTGTTTTTTTTTTTTTGCAGTATAGCTTGCAGATGATATTGATTATGTTCGTAGGCCATCTCGGACAGCTTTCCCTATCCAGTGCATCTATAGCTCTTTCGTTCACTGAAGTAACCGGTTTTCAGCTTCTTGGTAAGGCTCCTCACATGCCTTAATCGCAGTTTTTTGTGCATATCTGATATCTTAAAGCCTCACCCTTTCCTTGAATTTCATTTTCGTCTACCTCATCAGTATTCGCTCATACTTTTGTAGCTGCTCGTTGTTCCACATATGAATAAACCTCTGGTTGATGTTTTCAGAATCAGTTACACTGCAGTATATTTTTCTGAAATATGTTTAGTTGACCGTTTTTGAGTTGTTTTCTGAAAATCTTCCAAAAAAGAACTGTTTTTTAGAAAGCATTAGAAAGATGTTTTAAATTCTTGAAAACTTTTTTCGTCAAAAAACTAAATATATAAGAACGGTGAATGTTTCCAAATTCAAATTTGCAAAACTGATTTTGAAAACTTTAATTATCTTTCTCAAATATAGGATTAAAAGGGGAAGTTTCTCTTCAAAAGTTTGTCGAACACTACTATTTCAGTAATAGTCTGATAAATGGGTATTAAAAGTATCTAAACTCCGTCATGATCAGCTTGGAATGGGAAGTGCATTGGAGACATTCTGTGGACAAGCCTACGGAGCAAGACAGTATCATACGCTCGGTGTACATATGCAGAGAGCTATGCTTATTCTCGTGCAAACGTGTATGCCAATCACAATTATTTGGGCCTTCACGGGGCATATTTTCTTACTTTGTGGACAAGACTTGGAATTTTCTAAGCAAGTTGGGATATTTGCATGTTGGCTAATTCCTAGAATCTTTCTTTACGCCCTCCTTCAATTCCAACTCGGGTTCTTACAGACTCAAAATAAAATAAAGCCACTGATGATAAGCACTGTAATTACGAGCTTATT
>BRYF01000016.1:5828983-5831483 GCA_030159135.1 Actinidia polygama | reverse complement strand
CCCGGTGGAGCCAAGGCTGAGGATTTGGACATAACTGAATGCCCTGGTGTTGCAGTCCACAGAAGAATTCCTCTTCTTGCCTTTGCAACTCCGTGGTCATGATGGTAAATTTGCTACAAGGAGGGATTCTAGAAATAATATCACCTTAAACCTCAACTAAGTGTACTGTTGCCTAGTTGAACTAGTACTAAATTCCTGTACAACTCTCCGGCTGTCGCTTGTACTTGTCGTAGCATGATCTTGAGTTAGTGCAGAAGCTGTAATTTGGCTAAATAGATCAAACAGATTATAAGGTAACAAACAACCACAAACATGAAGAAATTAGTTTGTTTTGTTTGGCATCACCCCAATTTCTCTGGTAAACTAGAAAGGGATTGGTAAATTATTGAAATTGGAAGATTGCATCATTCATGGAATCAAACAGAACATAAGACAACAACTAACCACAGACGTGAAGAAATTAACTTATTTTGGTAAACTAGCAAGAGATCAGTGCAATATTGAAGTTGGAAGATTACATAATTCATGGGATTTTAATAACACATGAGACGGCCTGGTGATACCCACGCAGAACCATTCCATTACCTCAAGTAGTCCTATCATGGTCTTATGTCCAAAAAATTATAAACCAGGAGAGGAAGATAACGTCCAAGACAGAAAGGGCAATTCACTAGACCAAAGACATAATATGCTTAGAAACATTTCATGACACATTTAAGGAAACAATAACAAGTGGTGGTTAATTTTGCTTTTCACTGGTGCTATTAGCAGCCTTAATCATAAGGAGAGAGGACCGGTGTTTACATAATGCAACGAAAAATCTCAAGATTCTCAAGAACAGCTAAATTGTTGTTTTATCTTTGGATCTGATACAATCCTAAATCTAAATCTTTTAACACATATAATCTCCAATTGTTTCTTGTATGTGCATATCAAATTACATTTCTTCAACACATTTTGCATCACTGCTAGCCTTCAAATACTATTTTCTTTATGTTGGTGGCATTGTCTTTTTGGAAATGAACTCTGTCTATATTTAAAACTTGAATCTGAACAGCAGTCGCTATGTCTCAATATTATATCTCGTCTCTTGGTATTAGAATCATTCTTTCTGATATGGTTTCATCACCAATCAAAAAATAATAATATTCAATAAAGTATTATTGTTTTTTTAATATGGGCAAACCTATGAATTTCAGGTGTGTAGGCAAACTCATATGCTTACAAGGAGAGAAGACCCCTTTGTAGCTCATAGAGAAAAGAAAATGTCTAGTTTTATGCGGTTCTTAACAACCATCTCATTTTTTGCTGAAACCTGTTAACTTTCTCTTCTCTCCATTTTCTTCATCTTCTTCCTTATCAAGTGGCTCTTCATGGTCCAAGTAGAAGCAAAAATCTGCCACCTTCACCACCAAAGCTCCCAATTATTGGAAACTTTCACCAACTGGGCTTGTTTGCACACTGCTCGTTCCAATCCTTGGCACAAAAACATGGGCCAGTCATGCAGCATCAATTAGGCAGTGTGCCAACACTAGTAATTTCACCTGCTGATGTCGCTTGTGAGATCATGAAAACCCATGATATCATCTTTGCAAACAGGCCTCAACTCAGAAAGTACAAGAAACTTATGTATGACTCGAAGACTCTGTCAGTGGTACCGTATGGTGAGTTTTGGAGGCAGTTGAAAAGCATTTATATGCTCCAGCTTCTGAGTAATAGAAGAGCTCAGTCTTTCCATAGTCTCAGAGTTGAAGGAATAACCGTCTGAGAGTTGAAGGAATAACCCTGATGATGAACAAGATCAAAGAGTCGTCTTCTTTAGAGCAGCCTTTTTGTCATTGCCTGTAAATTTAAGTGAAATGTTCACTTCACTTCACTTGTGATTTGATAAGCAGGGCGACTTTTAGGAGGAAGTTTGGTGAAGGAGAAAGTGGTGAGAAGTTCAAGCAGCTGTTGACCGATTTTTTACAGCTATTAGGTTGTTTCGATGTTGGAGACTTAATTCCATGGCTAGCATGGGTTAGTCGAGTCAATGGACTCGATGCTGAAGTGGACAGGGTGGCCAAAGAGCTTGATGACTTCCTCGAGGGTATGGCTGAAGAGCGCTTGAATGGTCTGCAAAAAGAGAGTATTAACAAGGGTGGCGGAAATATTGAATATGAAGGCAGAGAGAACTTTCCTGATATTTTGCTTCGGATGCATAAGGATAACAGTGCTGGAGTTTCTATTGATAGAGATAGCATCAAAGCTGTTGTCTTGGTCACTCTTTCTCTCTGTGTGGGTGTGTGGGTGTACGTGCGAGTGCACTTTTTACTATTCTACTTGGGCATTGAGTCTCTCTTAAGGATGCTATCACTAAAGATTAGTCTCACTATGAACAAGTTCTGCAACTAAAAGGTTGTTGCGGAATCAAATTTTCCAATTCCACTAAAGGAAAAAGGCTGTGCCACCAACTGGCCTTTCATATTTTCCATGCCTTATCGTTTTAGCATTCATATTA
>BRYF01000016.1:5791483-5796483 GCA_030159135.1 Actinidia polygama | reverse complement strand
TCTAATTTTTTAATACTATCCTTATCTTTACTAGTATTTAATCCAAGTTTATTCCTATTACTAGGTAGTTTAACTATGGGCGTCTCTATATCTTTACTAGAGGGTTTTGTCAAAGGATGACTTTCAACTATGGTTTCAATTTTATCTAATTGTTTGCCAATAGTTTTTAAGCATTGATTAGTGTAATTGTTTTGTTCTATGACCTTTTTAAATTCAGTATTATCACTTGGTACCTTAAAAGGTGAAGCTTTTATTACCGACTCCTTATGTTCTATGTGTATAGTTTCTAAGGGAGGATGACTAGATGTCGTACTTTTATTGTCATCTAATTTCCATTTACTCTTAGAAATAACATTTACCTTTTTGTAGTAATTTTCTAAATAATCAAAGAAATAAATTTCACTTTTAATTTCATTCATAAATGTCTGCCAAGAAAAAAGAATTCTTTTTCTTTTACTTTCTGAATAATTGTTTTTATATTCTCTTCTTTTTGACTTATTATGCTTTGAATTAAATTCTTCATACAGTTTTACTAAGTCGAATTTAAATTCAGTTTTAATAGTTAATAGTTGTGGATTAACTGGTGTACTTACTTCAAAGTCTGTTTGCGTAGGTGACTCATTAGAGGATTCAACTTCATCCTCTTCCTCCTTGCTTCCAAAGGGAGGGTGTCTACTATATTTAGCTTTACTAAGTTGCGGCGAAGACTCAACTCCTTTTAACTTAGTTTTAACTGGGTCAATAAAATCTATATCATTTTTGTAAATATTTGACATGTTTTCTCCATCTATACTATGTCTAGAGGGAATTTTACTACGTCTTTTAGAAGTGCTTCCTAGACTGGTGGTAGTACTTCTATTATCAAAGCTATGTCTAGAAGGTGTATTTCTTCTTAGATCTTTAAAGCTTATGTTGACCGTTCCGTCTGTATTTTGTTGAATAAATTCTAAATCATCTGCGTCATTTACTATGTTTTTCTGGTAGTTTTCGTTGTTTAACAACCAACTATCTGGCAGAGTGACTTCTTCCCATATAACTGGTCTAGGAATTCTAATATTAGCATTATCAGTGCTACTTTTAATAAGTAAGGTTTGACCATTAGGGCTTTTAACTAATGCATGTGCATTTAGATTAGTTTTCATACACTTATAATATATCCTATATATAAGTGCTACTGTGTGACTTCCTTCCAACATTTCTGTAAAGGCCCCGGTAGTTTTAATATTTAAAGTGACTGCTTTAGTAATATGTGGATCACTGAGACTTAAGGTAAAATCAGGATAACAGTTAAAATGTACTGGTCCATCATTTAATCCTGTTTCAAGTAATCCCATAATACTAGTTTTAAAATCTTTAAATCTGGCATCTCTTAATCCTAAGATTATGGACGCATTTTTCCCTTAATTGTTAAGGGTTTTACTGCTACTTGGACGAGTCCTATGTGAATAAAGTTGTGACCTCTGGACCTATGTTCTTTCATAGATTCTTTACTTAGTAGGCAACATGACTCATACTCCTTTGTTAAGGCATAAACTTGTTCAACAGTTTTTACTTTCATATCAGTAATAAAAGATGACTGTAAAAAACTTGTTTTGTAAATTTGTTTAATCGGTATTTTGGGTATATTCCAGTTACCTAGGTCAATATCTAAGTCTTGATATTCATGTTCTTCTTCATTAACTATATTAGGTATAGTTGTCAAAGAAGACCGTGAGCTAACTGAAGAGCTACTCCTAAACAATCGACTCATGACTCTGATTTCTTTAAAGTGTTTTACTTAGTCTAGTTCTTGACTCATTTATCATGTTTTCTGCACATACGCTGGGTTCACACATACCGTACTTAGACTCCCTATATCCTAACTGCCTGGTCTTACGCTCTGTCTGCCGGGTCTTACTCTGGATTCTGGGACAAGAGGTAGGGTGGCTACTTCCAAGGTGGCCGTTAACAGGAAAATAAAACAAGAATGTTAACTGGGTAAAGACTTCTCAGAAACAAGAGTTTAGAGAAGATAGAAGAGAAATAACTGATCAATTGACTCAACAATCGTTTTTGGCTTTGATACCATTTAGGCACTAGCGGAAGTAAAGAAACAAGAAATAGAAATGAAACAAGAAATAGAAATGCACAACTGAAATTAACTAAAATACCTTTATTGAAATAAGAAAATAACTTGGTTAATAAACTTACAATTTTAATGAAAATAACTTGAGCAGGCGCAAGCTGCTGCTACAAACATCTTCAATATTTTACCAGTGAGTTCAGAGGTTACTCGGTTCAGCTCCCCTTCCTTTTCCTCATTCTTCATCTTAAATAGGAAAGAAAAGTAACTAAAGTAACTACATCATGACAAACAGGAAAAGAAAAGCAAAAGGATGCTTTTGGCAGAATCCTGTGATAACTTTAAAGAAAGGTGACTTCTTTCGGTGGAAAAGCTCCTTTTGACCAAATTAATCTGCAGCTTTTCTGTCAAGTATTGGACAGTAGTGACTGAAGCAGAAAAATTAAGCAAAAGGGTCTTGAGCATCTTGTGACTGGATAGCATAAGGCTTTTGACTGGATGACTCAACAGAGACTTCAGAATCTTGGGCTTCATCATCCTCTAATAAATCATCTTCTGACTCTTCATTTTGGGTTGACTCGGCATCTTGGGCTTTGGCTTTAGCTTGGGCCTGGGCCTTGATGAACTGGTTAAACAACTTTATCAAATCTTCACTATCTGGACTGGAAGACCTGGTTTTTCCTTTGGCTTTGGAGGAGGAAGATCTTCTTAACTTTGATTGCGAAGAGGAAGTTGGGGCTAACTTGGAGGACTGATAAGGATCCATTGGAGCTTGCTGTAAAGGAGCAGCTGGGATCTGCTTAACTGGAGTAGGAACTTTGACTGGAAATTCCTGTTTGATTTGATCAATAATCTTTGGGGATTTGAAGGCATCCCACCATTTGACAAAGTGAACTCTGGCAACAATTTTGTCGGACAAACAATATTGCCACTTGAAAATCCAAGGGACTTTGTATTTACTAATAAATATAAGTAAAATAGGGAACTGGTTTAAATGAGCATTAAGTTTGAACTGAAACGCGAAGTAATTGACTTGGTCCATAAGTTCAACTGGGAAAATATCAGGGATAGCTCCATGATAATTCCACCATCTTAAGAACCAGGAGGGCAAGACTGACTTGAACTTGTGGTCAAAACAGAAAAATCACGAGTGTGAGAATGACTCATTTTGATGCAAAATGACTTTGAACCAAGACTCAATATATAATGAATGCTCCTAGTGAATTTCAAAATATAATGAATGAAATATTTAACCCTTATAGTAAATTTTCAATTGTTTACATTGACGATGTTCTTCTTTTCTCTCAGACGATAGATGAACATTGGAAACATTTGAAAAAATTTTAAGAAGTCATTAAGCACAATGGACTAGTTATCTCTGCCTCTAAGATTGAGTTATTTCAAACTAAGGTCAGGTTTTTAGGTTATCATATTCATCAGGGAACAATTATCCCAATTAATAGGTCAATTCTTTTTGCGGATAAATTCCCTGATGAAATCCATGATAAAAACCAGTTACAGAGGTTCTTAGGATCCCTCAATTACATTGCTGATTTCTACAAAGACCTTAGAAAAAAGTGTCAACCCCTCTTTGAGAGATTAAAAGATAAACCTCCTCCTTGGTCTTCTATTCATACTGATATAGTTAAAGAGATCAAGCTTTATGTCAAGACTTTGCCCTGCCTTGGCATTCCTACTGAAAATTCATTTAAAATTATTCAAACTGATGCCTCTGATATGGGTTACGGGGGTATCCTCTTACAAAAGTCAATTCCAGTTCTCCTGAACAAATTGTTCGTTTCCATTCAGGAACCTGGAACTCTGCGCAAATGAATTATAGTACTATTAAAAAGGAGATTTTATCTATTGTTTTATGTATTAGTAAATTTCAAGATGATATTTTAAATCAAAGATTTTTAGTCAGGGTTGATTGTAAAAGCGCAAAATACGTTTTGCAAAAAGATGTTCAAAATATTGCTAGTAAACAAATATTTGCTAGATGGCAAGCCATCTTAAGTATTTTTGATTTCGATATAGAATATATTAAAGGTAGTCAAAATTATATTCCTGATTTTCTTACCAGAGAATTTTTACAGGGGAAACCTTAGCCACTTCTTTCCCTTGCTCCCTCTGATAAGCCTGATTTATCTATAGTTAACCCATTTGTTTTTCAGATGTCTTCTTGCAAGAAGGAGTCCACTAACAAGAAACAGCTTTCTCTTGTTCCTCCACTTACTTTAGTAAACAGGTTTCAGTCTCTTGGAACAATTCCGAGACAGTCATATTCTTCAGCCCTTGCTGCTGATTCAGCCAGTCATCCCCAAATGACTAACTACAAGTCATCAAGGTCAGATTATGTTAAAAAACCTATTATTCACAATCTCTTTCGCAGAGAGCCAGTCCACAAAAATATTCATGATCCCAATGAGTTAGCAAGTCATTTCTTCCCTCCTGGATGGCATTTTGTCCCTCACCATCCAGAAAAGTCAATTTCTTTTTACAAAGATGTCTTACTAAATCATAAGTCAGTGGTCTTTAAACCTATTTTTGATAGTCATTCCCACTAAAATTATTTATCATTCAATGTATATTCACAATATTGTGTCTCTTGATGAATGGGGTCACCCCTCTCTTTTGAAATCTCTTCCTGGTCACTCTCTCCAGTATAGTTATTATGATTATATTGAGTCTTGGTTCAAAGTCATTTTGCATCAAAATGAGTCATTCTCACACTCGTGGTTTTTCTGTTTTGACCACAAGTTCAAGTCAGTCTTGCCCTCCTGGTTCTTAAGATGGTGGAATTATCATGTAGCTATCCCTGATATTTTCCCAGTTGAACTTATGGACCAAGTCAATTACTTCGCGTCTCAGTTCAAACTTAATGCTCATTTAAACCAGTTCCCTATTTTACTTATATTTATTAGTAAATACAAAGTCC
>BRYF01000016.1:5758983-5766483 GCA_030159135.1 Actinidia polygama | reverse complement strand
TATATATATATATATATATAAGAAAAAGAGTTTCAAAAGGTTCACTAGTGAAGAGTGAAGACATAAAAGCCCAATAAAATTGACAAAAATCGAAGAAGAAAAGTGTCAAAATAATACTAATAACAGCGTTGAATTAGCTGTACTATCAACAGAAAACGATGGTTTTGTTATCAAACTTGAGTACAAAGATCTAAATACTAATTTTTGATCAGAAAAAAAATAGAAAATATACATATTTTAAATAGAATATTACAAAAAATCTGTGTCTTGAATCCATCGTGCCATTTTGTACAAAATTTCTCGGTGCTTATTTTGATACCCTTTTTAAAAAAAATATCCTTAGTCTTTCTTGAGTCCATCGTGCCATTTCGTACAAAAATTATCTGTCTTGTGCTTATTGTGATATCCTTTTTAGAAAAATCTTCTTGTCTTGAATCTATCGTGTCATTTTGTACAAAAATTCTGCCTTGTGCTAAATTTTGATACCCTTTTTAAAAAAAAATCTCCTTGTCTTGAATCCATGATGCCATTTTGTACAAAATTTCTCTATCTTGTGCTTATTCTGGTACCCTTTTAAAAAAAAAAGCAAAACCATGACAAGGATATTTTTGGGAAAAAATCAAAGTTCCCCTAAACTTTCATTCAAATGGCTCATATACATTTGTATTTTAAAAAATATCAATTAAGAGAGAAACTTGCGGCATTCGAACCCTAATTTCACTAATTTGCTGATGGATTATAGAGAGAAACCCGAATTGAAAGCCCTAATTCCTTTCTTCTTTTTTATTTTTTATCGACTTTGTATATATCCAGCTCACACGTGCAAAATTGAATCAATTTTTTCTTTGAAACGTTGACGTGGAAGGGATTGGGCCAGAAAATCTACCAAGTAGGTGTGAAGCATCATTAATTTGACGGGAGTTAACGTCGGAGAGTGAAGTGATGAATATTTTTAAAAAGTTAATAGTTTAATTGATATTTTTTAAATGATAGATCTATACGAAACATTTGGGTGAATGTTTAGTGGAGATTTTTTTTCTTATATTTTTTGTGTCTTTCACATCAACTTCATCAATAATAGCAGGCCACTTGATTGTCCAAGTAGACCAAAATTAGCATGTTTATCTACTGCTATCTGCAAATCACCTGGATATCCAAAATTTTTGGCCCATTTTAGCCTTTTTTTTAATAAGATTTTTAACTGATTTGGTTTTCGAGTTTTTCGTCTTTGTTGAATTTTTTTAACTATTTAATCAAAATCTTATACTTTTTTAGTTCCTCTTGACGATCGAGAGAAGTTTAAAAATTTCATAAAAATTCATCTAATTTGAGAAAAAAGTCACTAAATACACAAAAAATATGTTTACTCGATAAATTAACTAAATTCCTTCCCGAAGTAAAAAAATTTCCCAAATTACAAAAAAAATATATATATTTTCATATTTTTCTGGTCAAGATGAATTAGGGAATTTTTTTTTATGAAACAGTGAAAAAAAATACTAAAATCAAAAATCAAAAATCAAAATAACTTTAAAAACCCAAAAAGAACTAATCGAAACTGGGCTTTGCTTCTTGATTGGATTGCTTCACACGACAAGTTAAGCCAAGTTGCCTTTCCAATTTTATTTTCAAGTGGTGTTTATTAAGTAACAATTTATTTTTCTTTTCCTTTTTGCAAGACCAAAATTTTAATTTATTCACTAATTATGCGGCCCACATAATATATATATGATACATATGTAATTCGAGGTTTAATGGAATTTATATTTTTAGCCCTAAGTTTTTATGATATGGGTCAATAGATAGGGAAGTAGAATTCTAATTGAATAAGGAAACTGGTCATTTGTCACTTATGAAAGATTATTCAGTTTTATTTTTCATCCACTAAAGATACTGAATAGAGTGAATTGAAGGTCTTTTCCACCCAAACTGAAAATTGAAAGATTAAAGTTTGAAGGTTAAAAATCATCAAAACAACGTCGTTTTGATGAACAACTAAATCGACGTCGTTTAACACCAAAACGACGTATGAAAATAGCTTCTCTTTCTATTTTAGGTAATTTTGTATCTGCTTTATTTTTTACCTTTTATTGTCTTTAGTGAATTTTTTTCACCGATTAATCAATATTTTATACTTTTTCAGTTTCTCTTGATCAAAAGAGTTTAAAAATATAAAAAATTATTTAATTTAAAAGAAAGTTCACTTAAAATGAAAAAAAAATTATCTCCAAATTAAATATTTTTTTATATTTTTAGACTCTTATCGTTAAAATAACTAAAATAATATAAAAGATTGATCAAATAGTAAAAAATTTATTAAATACTAAAAAAAACAAAAAAAATGAAAGAAAATGAAATGTGTATTTTAATTTTTTGTTGTGAGTCCCACTAAAAAGTGATCCAATGAGTAAAATATATGCCCATCTTTTAAGATTTTTTGTCCATTGGATAATAATCTATGTGAATCTCACACCTTTTAAGAAGAAGAAAGTGATAGTTGTGGGAGGAAAAAAATAATCTCAAGTGAAATTTTAGCCGTTGAATTAACTCAAATATATTTCAACCGTAGATAGCGAGAGATAAATTTGAGATTCAAAATGAGTTGTGATTTATAATATAGAATAACCATTCAGGACTTTACTATATTTTTTTTAGCTCTATCTTAGCTAAAATGGTATAGTTTTGGCATGTTTGGCCTATTTTTTTTTGTTGGACGGAAATTTTTTAGTCTAGTTTTTTAGGGTTAGTTTGGCTTAAATATTTTAGTAAACTCAATAGTCGTTATTTATTTCTTTATTAATTCATGGCTAAAAATCCTAATTGTATAATTTTTTTATCTCACTTTTCATATTTTAACTCTAAAAATTAGATTTTTAGCTAGGCCAAACACAGTCTTAATTTGGGAAGGCTCTCTCTCTCTCTCTCTCTCTCTCTCTATATATATATATATATATAGGGTGAATTATACTGACCCCCCTGAGGTTTGCCTTTAATACACAAAGCACCCCTGACTTTTGAAAAATTAAAGTGACCTCCCCTGAAGTTTAAAAAATTATCCTCCCAACCCCTAACACCACTTTTCTTCCTTTTTCTCCTTATAAAATGACCAAAATGCCCCCTTCTCTCTCTCATCCCTCCTCTCTCGTACGACTTTGTATATATATCCATCCAGCTCACACGTGCGAAATTGAACTAATTTTTCCTTCAAAACGTTAACATGGAAGGGATTGGGCAAGAAAATCCACTAAGTAGGTGTGAAGCGTCATTAATTTGACGGGAGTTAACGTCGGGGGTGAGTTACTAATATTTCAAAAAAGTTAAGAGTTTAATTGATATTTTTCAAATCATCTAATTTGAGAAAAAATTCACTAAATACAAAAAAAATATGTTTACTTGATAAATTAGCTAAATTCCTTTCCTTAAAGTAAAAAAAAATCCTAAATTAAAAAAAAAAATAGAATTTTCTTGTCAAGATGAATTAGAAAAATATTTTTTTTATGAAACAGTGGAAAAGAAATCACTAAAATCAAAAATCAAAATTACTTTAAAAACCCAAAAAGAACTAATCGAAACTGGGCTTTGCTTCTTGATTGTATTACTTCACATGACAAGTTAAGCCAAGTTGCCTTTCCAAATTTTTTTTCAAGTGGTGTTTATTTTAGTAACAATATTTTTTTCTTTTCCTTTTTGCAAGACCAAAATTTTAATTTATTCACTAATTATGTGGCCCACATAATATATATGATACAAACATAATTCGAGGTTTAAGGAAATCTATACTTTTAGCCCTAAGTTTTTATGATATGGGTCAATAGATGGGGAAGTAGAATTCTAATTGAATAAGGAAACTGGTCATCTGTTTTATTTTTTCGTTCAATTTTATTTTTTCATCCACTAAAGATACTGAATAAAGTGAATTGAGGGTCTTTTCCACCCAAACTGAAAAATTAAAAGATTAAAGTTTGAAGGTTACAAATCATAGCCGTTCTCGATCAATTATTGGATTGCGATAATGGATTTGAGTATACTGTTCTTAACTATCTATTTCCGCTTTATGATTACATGTAAAAATCATGATGGTGGAAGATCAAGATTCATGAGTTGTTAATTAGGTAACAATTATTTTACAAGGATGTTAGAAATTCAACTTTGTGCCTTTTAAGCATAAGAGGTTGGAGTAGTGGGTAATCAGTACTTCTACAAACAAAAAATTTGAAAATTTTTTAAATAAAATAATTACATCGTTCAATTAAAAAACTAAAATTATTAAATAAAATAATTTTCCAGAGATTTTTGTCGGGGGCGACCCACCATTTATAACAGACGTCATGGCCTACGGTGGTGCACCGCGGCGGTGGTCGACCACCACGTAGAATGCTTCCCCATCCCAACTTATTTAATATTTCATTTGTACCCCAAACAAGAGAATTAGCACAATACAGCACTTAACAACGTAACGAAAGCTGCTAACTCAAACTGGACCCAATTATGTTCTTTTAAGTGATCTGGTGTTGATGTTTGTTCAAATGCTGTGTCCTACTTCAAATTGTTGTGCTTTTTCTTGTTTGCTTTGCTGGTTTGGAGAAACGCAGTGTCTCAACAAACAGAACTGTCACCA
Organism: Actinidia polygama; assembly: GCA_030159135.1. NCBI lineage: Eukaryota > Viridiplantae > Streptophyta > Magnoliopsida > Ericales > Actinidiaceae > Actinidia > Actinidia polygama. The sequence continues at coordinate 5,761,865 of BRYF01000016.1, read as the reverse complement.
CGTTAGTTTAAACTTCTGATGCACTCAGCCTCAATCGTACTACTAATTACCCTGTTTGGAATATATTAAAACTAACGATTCAACAGCAAGCGAGAAGAAGAAGAAGGAGAAGAGAATGCTAGCTACATACAATGTAATGATTGGTCACTAACTTGCAAAATTAAGTCACTAGTCACTAGAAAATTCTGGAAGCATGGAAGATTTATTCCTGTGGGTGCAAAATATGTTCCACGAAAAACAAAATCAAATTGACCAGATGGTCGTAGCTATGCGGTTTGATTTTATTTGTTTAAACAATTCTCGCTTTAGGATCAACTAAGATACTCATTTAAGTTCCATCCACTAAAATCCCCTGCTTAAGGTATGCCAACCACCGACATCTTAAAAAAAAAAAGGTATGCCGAATGACAACCGTTCCTTGCTTTGAGTCTGAATAAGATGCTTCAAGGTCTGCTGACCAGTGTTATTAAAGGCGAGAGGCGCAAAATCTTGTGGAGCCTTAAACACGAGGCGCAAGGTGAGGCGCACACCTTATTGACTCGCTAAGCCTCTAACAACAATGCTGCTGACTGACTAACATTCCGTGCTTAAGGTCAATTGACCCACTAAGATTGTTGCTTTAAGGTCCACCGACCAACTAAATAAGACACTTAAAGGTCAATTGACTGACTGAGATACCCGCTTATGGTCCATCGACAGACTAAGATTCTTACTAAGTACTCTTTATTTTCGTTGACCGAGTAAGATACTAGTGTAGGTTCGTTGGTAGACTATAATTTGCATTTTAAGGTCCACAGACCGACTCAAATCCGTATATTTGATTTGCCGATAGAATAAGATAGGCCTTTAAGATTGTTAAACCGACTAAGATACTCGCTAATGTTGTTTACCGACTAAGAATCTCGAGGTCTGCCGACCAATCAAAAACATTTGAAAGTCCACCAATCGACTAAGTACTAGTTCAAGTTTGTCTCGACGGAATAAGATACTTGCTTAGGTCCGTTGACATACTAGAATTCACATTTTAAGTTCTGCTTACCGCTTACCGACTGAAATCTGCATTTTAGATTTGTCTATAGACTAAGATTTGAGTTTAAAGTCCGTCAATCAACCATCGTTCGTCTACAACTAAGCTTGCCATTACGTCTGTCAACCAATTGCCAACTAAGATTCTCGATTAAGGTCCACGTCGATTAACTAATATTATTGATTGAGGTCCGTCGATAAGATTCGTGCTTAAGGTCTACCGATCAACAAACTACTCGCTTAAGGTCCGTCGATCAACTAAGATACTCACTTAAGGTCCGTTGACGGACTAGAATCCACATTTTAAGGTACAACCACCACTCAATCATGTTTCAAGGTCCGCTGATCGACTAGGATACACGTTTAAGGTTCGCCGACCAGTTACGATGATGCTCGCTTAACATCTGCTAAGATTCCTCCGTAACGTCCATCGCCAAAATAAGATGTTCATTTAAGGTCTGTCGACCGAGTAATGTTCTCGTTTAAGGTCTATCGACTAACTATGATTCTCACTAAGGGGATAGGTATTAACATCCACGACGAGATCGTACAACATATATTTCTGTTAACATGATGAGATTTACAGCCTAACAAAACAATTTAATTAAATTTAAGTTCATTATAAGGATGTTTACCTCTATTCCACGTGAAAATTAATAGTTAAACCAATGACTTATATCCTATCATAAGCAATTTATCTTTATATGGAAAGGACTATTATTAAAGTATTACACTTAAGAAAGCCTTAACATATAATATATATTGATGTTGATCATGCATACTAATCAATCTCACTAAACAATGGTAAATCCATTCAATAGCTAGTTAGGAGCATGTTTAAGTACCCTTTTCAGATTTAAAAAAAATAATAAGGAAAGCGAAAAGAAATTCAAAACAAGGGGACATGTACACACATTGAATGCACTGGAATAGCAGTTTCCTCCTGACAAAAGAAGAGTTTCTGAAAACCCTAAAAGCCAAGATTGGTAATTCCAGCAACTGAAGGTGTGTTTCTCTTCTTGAAAATACAAGATATCAAAATATTTTGACCATGAAAAACAATTCAACAATGGAGAAAACATATATTGAAATGAACAGAAATGCAGGATATTATACTGACCAAATCACTGCATAGGAAGGCAAAATCAAGCATCCGATAGATGGGTAGTTGTTTGTAATTGTAGAATAATGCCATGATGAGAAAAGTTGTCCAAAAGCCATAGTGTAACACACAGAGACATGTGCATAGGTAAAATTTAGCATGTAACTCAAGTAATGATGAAACTTACTAGAAAAAAGCCAAACGCACCAATAATAAGGAAAATAATTTGATTGATGAAGACACATTAAACGTGGGAATTGCAGCAAGTAATGATCCAACAGTTCAAATGATTTATCCTAATGGATGCTTGATTTTAAGTTCTAAATTTATTTACTGTACCACTAGCTTGGTTAATATGACTGTTGCTAATAGGCAAATGAAGCAACCACTAAAGCAATTGTTTGAAATAAATTCTAAGTTTTGCCTATAAATAGGCCCCTTATGTAATTGGTGAAATATAACATTGAACATAGTTGTTTTCTTTTCTTTGTATATTTCAACATGGTATCAAAGCCTCTTAGTTCTTGAAGAGCCTCCTTTGCTTCCGCCTCCGGCGGCGGCTCTGCCGTCGCCGGAATTCGTTTTTCGATTGTGCTTCGACCTTCATCTGATCTGGACCAGAATTGACCATTGCAGTCTTTTGGAGCTATTCTGCTGCTTTTATAGAGCTTTCCTGCAGCTTTTATGGATCTTCCTGCTGCTTTTATGGAGCTTTCCTGCAGCTTTACGAAGCCTTCCTGCTGCTTTTATGGAG
>BRYF01000016.1:5721483-5723983 GCA_030159135.1 Actinidia polygama | reverse complement strand
GTGGTGTTTATTTAGTAACAATATTTTTTTCTTTTCCTTTTTGCAAGACCAAAATTTTAATTTATTCACTAATTATGTGGCCCACATAATATATGTAATACATACGTAATTCGAGGTTTAATGGAATCTATATTTTTAGCCCTAAGTTTTTATGCTGTGGGTCAATAGATGGGGAAGTAGGATTCTAATTGAATAAGAAAACTGATCATATGTCACTTATGAAAGATTATTCAGTTTTATTTTTTCATCCACTAAAGATGAGTGAATTGAGGGCCTTTTCCACCCAATTTGAAAATTGAAAGATTAAAGTTTGAAGGTTAAAAACCATAGCCGTTCTCGATCAATTATTGGATTGCGATAATGGATTTGAGTGTATCATTCTTAATTATCTATTTCCGTTTTATGATTACATGTAAAAACCATGATGGTGGAGGATCCAAGATTCATGAGTTGTTAATTAGGTAACAATTATTTACAAGGATGTTGGAAAATCAACTTTGTGCCTTTTAAGCACAAGAGGTTGGAGCAGTGGGCAATCAACACTGTTACTGACAAAAACTTGGATAAAAAAAATCATAACTTAAAATAAATGGTTTAGATCCAATTAATTACGTAAAATTAACATGCTCAAAACTCTCGTAACCAATTGAATCTGAACTATTCGTTTTGAGTTATGAAAATTTTTCTGAGTTCAAATTCTGAGACCATAGCATTTGTCGTGGGCAAAACGCTCCCTTATTTGTGAACCAAAGAACTGGATTAAATCGTACAGTTTTGATCGGACTAACGGGTTCTCCATTTTCTTTGGCACGACTCTTTAGTACTGGATCCATGAAGGGCCCAATGGGGGCAGCGGCCCCCACTGACTTTTAAAACACCAATAAAATTTTTTATGCTTCTATCTTTTTTAATTAAAAAATAATATAATTTGCCCCATGAAATATTCAAGTTTTTGTTTTCAACTTATTTTAATTTAATTAGAAATAGTTTCGTACATAACTCTATATAAGGCTCCGTTTGGTAATGCTTAAAAGCCAAGCATTTTTTAAGCTTGCTACAAAAAAAATTAAGATTTTTTTAACTTTTTGACTTTTCTGACTTTACTTTTGCTAAAAATAAAAAGCAAAAAAGTCAATTCTGACTGACTTTTTTGCTTATAAGCTTAAAAAAAACCAGCCGGAAACTTAAAAAAAGTTGGTGCCAAACGGAATCTAAGTTTTGCCCCCACTGATAAAAATTCCTGGATCCGTCGCTGACTGGATTGATGGGGCATGAAAAGGCCATGGTCGTCTTCATACTTGATTGAAGCCCATCCCGCTGAAGGTCGGGCCCAAACTTCACCGAAAATTTAAAACTAAAATAACTGTGGCTCAGACAAAGCCCAAGATCCAACCCTAAAACCAGCCACACCCATACGACCCAGAGAGTTTTTGGGCTGGTCCATGAAGATCGGCCATAATATGGACCCGTGTGATTCCTTGGTTGGAATGGACTGGGGATATATCCTCGGTCCAGCACCGAGATGCTGGAAGCCCCAAGAACGTGTGATGACCGAGTCAGCCTAAACACGACGTGCACAAGAAATACATGTTCTTGTGCTCTTTAATTAAATTAATAAATAATATATTTTTGTAAATAAATTTTTAAGAATTTTTTACACTAATAAAAGGCTCTCAATTAGTTCTTTAAAACAAAGTTTTTAAAGTCAGAAAAAAATATAAATTAAAAAATATAAACGATTTTTTGAGATATTTAAAATAGTGAAAATTAACAAACAAAATTAGAAAGGACAGAGTAGTACTTTGGCTTTGGACCAAACTTAGGAAAATCAGTGAAATTCACCATTTATAAAATGACGATTCTCTCTCCGTTTACCATTCTAACGTCATATGAAGGAAGATGGGACATTAAGACTCGACTAAAAGTTTGAGGGGAAGACTTTTTAAATTAAAAGTAGATTTAACCCTTTTTTATTAAAAATATAGCATGTGGACCCAGCATAAACCCAGAACCAGCCCTTCCCAGCCCACACTCATATGGCCAGAATTTTTGAATTAGTCCTGGTCCAGAGTTTGGAGGGATCCAACCAAGCCCATCCATCGTAGTTGATATTGGGTCCTGTCCAGCCCGTTTTACATCCTTATGGCCCCAAACGCAAGGTGTAAAGCCTGGGGAAAGTGGAGTTTCTCTCTCCTGATCTAAATAACTATAATCAGCATAAAAATATAGTGTTAAGTTCTATCTCCACGCCTAGGTACGTAACTAACAGTGTCATACGCTCTTAATCGTCCATAACTAGTACTAAAATCATGCTTAACTAGATCTGCCGCCAGTAAAATTTTAAGGTTGTATTATTTGACTACAAATAGAATTTAGTCTTTGTTGAAGAACAAAGTTGTACAAGCATATATTTATTTGTTCATTTGCATTTACTTAACTCCACGAGATCGTACAACATATATTTCTGTTAACATGAAGAGATTTACAGCCTAACAGAACA
>BRYF01000016.1:5691483-5693983 GCA_030159135.1 Actinidia polygama | reverse complement strand
TTCCATGCTCTAGCATCATTCCGAGTATTATTTTATGGACTTTTATTACTTCATCGGCTGGGATCAGAAATCGTTGGAGTTCAAGTACGTATCACCAACACAAAATGATTATAATCTAAAAAATATAAATTCTTAGGCACGGTTCTGCGACTGTAAATTCTTTGCAATAGAAAGAGAAAAGTATATTTCAAAACAAAAGATTCGATCCCTAAATTTAGAATATATAATCTGGGACCATTACGCTAGATGACATGAGCCGAACCACAATTGGATCAACTCTTTCTCTTTTTTTCATGATATCATCTCAAAAATATTGAAACAAAAACCCTATGATCCTAGATTTTGAATCAAGAAAAGTTCACATAATTTAAAATGAATGGTTCAAATTCAGTTAAGCATGTGTAATTCTGAGACCGTAACAATGGTAAAATTGAAATTGTGTATGGTAGACATATAGGGTTATTACTGCATTTAACATATATGTTGATGAAAATGTTTACATGATCAGTGTACATCTTTTAAATATGTGGGCATAATTATACACACAAGTACATGTTTATTGGACCAAATTGTTCCCAAGCAACACATGGAATGCCCAACAAAAAGTTGTGGGTAATTAGGGTAGGGGGAACATGGAGGATCATGGAATATATATCACATAATCATTTGAAGACGTGCTAAGGTCATGATTTTAAGCATGTTAAGGTGAATCTTGTTCAACCTCATACATACATTTTTTTTTTTGACAACTTCGTATTCAGTTCAAATGACTGATTAATTCGGGAGATCAATCCCACCGTTCACTAACGGGGTTAATATGGACTAACCCCAAGAATTATTATCAAGTGAATTTAAACCTACAACTATGGGCGTAAACCGCTTAGGGTCAAACTCCCACCAACCCCTTGGGGTTCATACACACACACACACACGCATAAACACACACACACACACACACATATATATATATATATATAGAGAGAGAGAGAGAGAGAGAGCGCTTTACCCTCTTATCTACTGGTCTGATAATAGAGTTTTTACTGTAACTAATTGTGTTTGGAGTAGAGCTTAATAGGTCAAAGTTGCACTATATTCTATTCAAAGATAGCAAACGTGACTTCGATTGCTTGGAAGAAAATCAAGTGAATTCGGTGGGTGGGAACGTTGAAAAATTAGGGGGAAAATTTGTGTTTTTCCTCTTTTTAAATTGGGTTAATTAAAAAAAACAAAGGAATAAATTGTTGTCAGAAGGAATTCTTTTCTTTTTATCTATTTATTTACTTATCTCAAAAAATTTAAATACTTATAATTAATTTCATATTCCTTCTAATCTTCTTTATGGGCTAGGTAAATCATCTATATTTAGGCACATCTTGGGTTAGTAGTTTTTTTTATTTTTTATTTTTTATTTTTTTGAGATTTTTTGTCTTTAATAGTATTTTTTTTGTTATTCATCAATTTTTATACTTTTTTGGTTCTTCGTGATGAGAGGAGTCCGAAAATATAAACATCGTAGTTTTTTTTCGTGTTTTGTGAATTTTTTTCAGAATTAGTAAAAATTTTTACATTTTCGGACTCATCTCGTCAAGAGGAATCGAAAAAATATAAAGGCTTGATCAAAGGGGGAAAAAAATTCACTAAAGACAAAAAAACTAAAAACCAAGAATCTACAAAAATCAATAACCCAAACTGGTAGCGAGACAAAAAATCTACTTTTATTTTTGGGGTAGCTAAAAAAATATCGTAGTTTTTTTGGTCTGATAATAAAAATAATAATAATAATTAATGAGTTAATTGTATACTAATTAAGCTTTTCTGTTTTTGTTTGTCCTTACGCAAAACCAACATGGTTCTGGGCTTGCACTGGTGTCCTCTAGCCCAATATTGGTTGGGCTTGGGCTTTCCCACCCAATTACATGTCTGAGCAAAACAACATGGTTCTGGGCCAATGCTTGGGCTTGGGTCAACTTGAGTACATGGGCGGAGCTAAGTAGAGCTCATCGGGTTCAATTGAACCGACTGAACTTTGAAAATTTTATAAGTTTATTTAGTATTACGTAAAATTTGTGTGAAGTTTTTGTAAATTGATACCAATAAAATGTTAAAAATAAACATAATAGTGTTATTTTTCCTAAGAAGTAGGCATAGGTTCTTTATCAAGTTTGAATTACTTTTACGATGATATTATTATTATGAATATATGTTATAAATTGTAATGTAAAATTGTAATTATATGATATAATATACTATTAGAGTGGATTATGTGAACATTTATTTTGATAAGTTTTTAAAATTTTAAAATATAAGATCGATATCTAATTGAACGACATCACTTAAATAAGTTTTTGATTACGCCACTGCCTAGGGATGTGCAAATTTCGCCAACCCGACTGACCCAACTCGAACCCGATCAAACCTCCTCACTTTACGAATGAATAACGGGTAGAATTTAACTAACCCGACCATATTCGGTTCGGGGGTCGGGCCATTAAATCGTCAA
>BRYF01000016.1:5561483-5563983 GCA_030159135.1 Actinidia polygama | reverse complement strand
CATCTTTCCGAATTTGCTAATCAAAAAGGTAGCGAAGAAGGTGGAAGTTGAATACACTGAATAATTTAGGGCTAAAGAACCGCAACAGCATCCTCCGCCAAAGATCTCCACCGCACATTACTCTAATTTCAAGGATAATTACTAAAAATTAGGTACGTACTAACCTAAAAATTCCTAGATGAATTAGTTTTTACTTTTGATGAGCTATACAGAATGATAATGTTAACAGAGTCTCGGGTTTATGAATTGCCTTTTCTTGTGCATTTTAAGTTACTTTTAACAAGTTCATTATTTTAATATTTTTCTTAAAATAATGATTGCACTATTGTATCTGAATTCAAATTAGAGAGGGGTGTAACTATTGATTGTTCTGTTATATCTCCACACTAAATTTCCATTACTTGTAGATATAAAATGTTATTCTTGCAAAAATCTTATATCATATACTCAACACTAGCATGTTAAAAACTCCATGTTTGAGTCCAAGCAATAAACCTTAAATAACCTTAAATTGAGCACTTACATGTTAACATAACCAACCGCACACAGTTGAGAAAAGATTGTCAATTGACAATATATAATTATACAAAATACTAGATGAACCCTCGCTGGATTTTGTTATCAACACTTCGGACGGAGCTTATGGAAAAGCTTCGATGACTGATACAATAATGTTCAAACCATTTTTTCAATCTATGATACAATTCAATTGAGTTCCCAAAAAAACAATTCAAATGAGTATGCGAATTGTAACAGGTGTACCATATGATTCATTTGATTATTCAAGGTAATTTTACCGTCATAGATAGAGCCGATTAAGTCGTGTATTGTTTGATGGTGATGCTAATGATTTTTGAGGTTGTTGGGCAATTAGTGGTGGAGAAGGCTAAGAGGGAGTGGTTATGATGGTGGGGAGGTGGATGGGAGCGAGTTGTTTTAACTATAAGGGGTTATGTGTAATCGAAACTAACGACGGGGGATTAGAGTGAAATTTCACCACAAAGTAAAAAAAACTGCTATAAAAGACTCGATTTGGCAGTGGGACGGGTCATTTCAATTTTTTGATTTCGAAATTTAGGCGAGAGATACGACGAACGACGAGAGAGCCGAGCTCTTCATAGAGTTGAGTGCATTGATGGCAGAAGAAAAAAGACTGGATGATTATTCATTGCAATTACAAGAGAAGGAGAAAGAACTGAGTTCTATGCTAGCTCTTATCGATTCTCTTAGTGAGAACGTGCACTAGTTACATAGCAATCTCGAATCTGGAGGCTAGTGTTTTGGCGAAGGTGTTCGGAATTCGCCAGAGAGACAAGGAGCTCGCTTCACCTGTGATCCGATGCCATACTGTTAAGGATGTTCTAATGGTGAAGAGGGTGAAGGACTTAAGCGGGAATGATAAGGGCATCAACTTTCGTGGTCCGAATTTGGAAATCAAAAATGTAGCAGAGAATGCGAATCTCGAATCAACCGAAGAAATTGAGGCTAAAGAACCGCCGCGTCCTCCGCCAAAGATCTCAATCGGACATGACTCCGAGTTTAAGGACAATAACTGAAAATTAGGTACGTACTCTGTACTAACTTAAAAATTTCTAGATGAATTCGTTGAGTTTGTTTTATATAAATATATTCTGATTTTTTTAATTTGTTGCAGTTGTAGGAAGCAGTAACCGTGGGCCATCTTATGCATAAATAAGGCTCATATGCTGGATATAATAGTACAGAGTATGAGCCTTATTTATGCATAAGATGGCCCACGGTTACTGCTTCCTACAACTGCAACAAATTAAAAAAATCAGAATATATTTATATGAAACGAATTCATCTAGAAATTTTTAAGTTAGTACATAGTACGTACCTAATTTTCAGTAATTGTCCTTGAACTCGGAGTCATGTCCGATAGTGATCTTTGGCGGAGGACGCGGCTGTTATTCAGCCTCAATTTCTTCGGTTGATTCGAGATTCCCATTCTCCGCTACATTTTTGATTTCCAAATTCGGACCACGAAAGTTGATGCCCTTATCATTCCCGCTTAAGTCCTTCAGCCTCTTCACCATTAGAACATCCTCAACAGTATGACATCGAATCACAGGTGAAGCAAGCTCCCTGTCTCTCTAGCGAATTCCGAACACCTTCGCCAAAAAACTAGCCTCCAGATTCGAGATTGCTATGTAACTAGTGCACGTTTTCACTAAGAGAATCGATAAGAGCTAGCATAGAACTCAGTTCTTTCTCCTTCTCTTGTAACTGCAATGAATAATCATCCAGTCTTTTTTCTTCGTCCTTCAACGCACTCAACTCTATGAAGAGCTCTGCTCTCTCCTCGTTCGTCATATCTCTCTCCTAAATTTTGAAATCAAAAAATTGAAATGACCCGTCCCACTGCCAAATCGAGTCTTTTATAACAGGTTTTTTCACTTTATGATGAAATTTCACTCTAATCTCCTGTGGTTAGTTTCGATTACACATAACCCTTTATAGTTAAAACAACTCATTCACC
>BRYF01000016.1:5451483-5456483 GCA_030159135.1 Actinidia polygama | reverse complement strand
AATCCTGAAATGAACTCATTGGGATAATACGACCGCAGGCTACAATCATGCAGATGTGGGCCTTAATATCAACTTTTGCAGAAAAGATTACAAAAGCTTTTGTACAGTGGATAACAGTATAGATGCTTGCTACAAGGTTCCTCTACAACTTATCATACCCTTCGGCCCAAACAAACTTATAGAATGAGCCACACCGAAAGCCCACTTACCCCAAAGGGCCCAAACTGAGAGACTGTTATGTGGTATATAGTCTTGATGCACCATAGTCACGTCCAAATGCAATTAATAGAATTACCAAGCGAGATTAAGAGTTCATTGCCCAGTACCACAAAACAATGGAGATGCCTGGAATCTACAAGTCGAGATTCAACTTAAAAAATACAAAACTGGAAGGGAAAAAAAGATAGGATCTTTGTTCCCTCAAAAATTAATAAATAACTCATAGTTTGATCAATGAATACATACATAATATAATACTAGCGGAGAAAGCACATGTGATGGGTGTGCAATACGTACAACAGTTAATGCGAACGTGGTTGTGAAGCGGTCATCAACATAGAAGAGTTTTCTACTTTTACCCCTTTATGATTTAAAAGCCTTGGGAGTATATGTATTCTTTTGAAAAATTGAATTTTTTATGGGCATTTTTGCCATAAAACGTGTGAGCACGCTTCAAAATTATATCTACACCAAATGGGGTGTTCCCTTTTAATAATAGAATAGATGCATCCAATTGGTAATTGCTACCTAACCTATACTGACTAGGAGCAACCGTCACAGAAACTGAATAGTCCTATTTTTTGTTCTTATGATAAGATTAATAGTCCTAAATTAGTAGAATGAAATTATCAATACCCAGAGACATATTTGGAATATTAGCATGGTTTAGTTTGCTACCCAACTGTACTTAATAAGAATAGTACCGGATTCACTAGAGCATCCTAATGACCACGGTGGTGTAAGAAAATCCCAATGCTTAATACTCCAAATTTTGCTTACTTTTTAGGTTATCAATAAGTTGTATAAAATGAAATTAACGTAAGGCTAACAATTTGAAAAGTCCTGACCTATGCGACAACATCCAGAGACAAATGAAAAAACTAGTCTTTTCAGGACAAACTTAGCCATTAGTTAATCAATGCAATCCATCCTAACAAGTCCTTGAATCAATGTGTTGAAACCTGACCAATAAAATAGGATTTCAGATGATAACAGGAATTATGTGAGAACACAGCTGTCTGCAGCAGGGACTTCTGGCTGCATGTTATTCATTTCTATAGAACCACTTTGATTGCCAAGCAACCCAGAAAAGAGATCTGGTTGTGAAAAACTACCAAAATCCATTTCCTGAAAATTGGTTGAGCTGGAAAATACTATATCTGATGTTCGTTTATCAATAGCAGTGGTATGAGAACTAATTTGTGCTGAAGAAGTCTTAAAAGGATCTTGTGCACGGGTGGAGTTGTAAAATCATTCCAAACATCAAATGAATCATCATCTTCACTGATTATCTTTTTGTCAAGTGCAGTTGTGCTGCCGGTTTTCCTTTGATCATCTAGAAACAATTCCATACTCATAGGAGTGTACAAATTATCTGCTATTACGCTACCCTTTACAGCAGCCTGCTCAGCCTGATGAGGTGCCAAGGAGTTTGAATCATCATCTTGAATCCAGTCATTAGTTGCAGAAGCCAGAGGAATTGAAGCATCTTCTGGTTTTTCATCATTCAAGTTTTGTCCAGGTCCGAAGACTGAATCCAGTTGGGTAGAAAGATCAACTGTAGAACCTACAAATGTATCAAGTGATTTAGAGGCCTCATACTGATTTCCAGAATCAGCAGACTGAAAATCTGCCTCCCAACCAGTGAAACCATCATTCTCCTTTACTTCAGAAGAGATGAATGTGGTTGCAGACTGATGAACATTCTGAAATAAACTTATATTTTCTTGGCTGGAAAATGCATTCATTTCCACATCCTCACTCTGCCTGTGAGTTTCTTGCTGTTCTTCTGATGAATGAGAAACAAGGTCCCACTTCAATTCAACAAAAAAGTTATCCAGGTCAACTCCAACCAAGTTTAAAGAACTTTTGCTCTCTCCTGGTGCATTGTTAGTAAGACTATGCTCAGTTTTCTCTGATTCAGGAGGCCATGTTATCTCCAAATCTAAGAGATCAGACAAGGAAACTTCATCTTTCGGTATATTCTGTCCTCTGTTTCGTTGAATTTCGTCAATGGGTGGTCCTACTGTCTCCTGTTTCAGCAGACAAACATGTTCAATCAATTCAACAATTTTAAGTTCCAGTATTAAAAAAAAGAACAAAATCTGGCATAAAAGGTCTAAATCATAGAGCTATTGCACTCCACCTTCAGCACTCATGGAATACCTAAATCAAGTTAAAAGTGGCACTCTTCAATTACATTTCCACATCTTAGTAAAAAGTGCAGTGTATAAGATAATAAGACTATTCCAACCCACAACATATCTACATTTCGATGGTATTTGACAAGGTAGAAAACATTACTGTGGAAAACTCAAATTTCAAAGCCATATATATGCCCAGAACTTTTGACCAATAACCAACCAACCTTAAACTTCCAAAGCGTGGTTTCTTTCTTTTTTTAGCAAGTAAAGTTCATTGAACCAAAGCAAAAACACTACGGGCAAACTGGGCCATATGCCAGGTCTAAAAGGCAAAAAAACATAACAAACCAGCATCAAGCTAACATAACATAGCCTACAATTCAGAGAACACAAACACAAACCAAAACCAACTAAACGTACCTCAACAAGAAACATGTGGGTGAAGGTGATCTGAGTAGGCATGACACGGCCTTCTAAGAGGATGGTGAACACTTCAATGACTGGAGACCGCAGGAGGTAGAGGAGGTGAGAGCTCAGGACAGCCTGAGAGAGAGAGGGATGGCATTGGAGAGTGACCCTACTTAGAGAAGATGAACCAAGGATGTAAAGGGAGAATGTAGGATTGAATGTGTGATGTGTGATTGGAGATTGTCTAAGGGTGTTTTTATATAGTGGTGGTAGAGGGAGGAGGCCAGCTCAGCTAATGCAGATGGAAGCTTCCTCATTGGTGGGTAGGCTGGAGGTTGACAAAGCAACCCTCAAGGATCAGACAGGGTTGTATCTGGACTCAGCTAAGAAAACTTGGGTGATATGCTTGAGGAATGTATATAGGAGATGTCAGGTTGTGGGCATGATATGGATCCAAGGTATCAAAACATTGGTCAACTCCCCCTTTCTCTCTGTGACTAGAAAGCATGGAGCACTCTTGCAAGGCTCCCTTTGACAAACGCCCCATTCTAACCCCCAAACCACATTCCTCCTTTGGTACTAGTGGACGGTGACTAGGCCCTAATCCCAGCCTAGATAATTATCGGAGTCGCCTAACTTGAGTGGAGAATGTGGAGTGCAGAGATATCATGAAAACATTCTAAGTGTTAGCGAGGGTTCCATAGAGAGTCCCTCGTCTTAGAGTTTGGCAAAGGAGTCGAGTGTACCAGGACTCTCAATGTAGAGGCAAGGTGTGAGGACACTAGCTTGAAAGGTGTCAACCTTTCTTAGCTTGAAAGTATATACAAATGTAACAAATGTAAATTATGCAATGATGTAATCGTACTCACAAAGTTAGCAAAATTCAAATTCAAGTGAATCTATCTCCTCTAGTAAAAATGTTTAATGATATGTAGCACGTGTATGGATACGAGTACAATACGGATTCATTGGTATGGTAGAACCTAAAAAAAAGTAGGGTACGAGTACGGCTGGAGTACGTCGCTAAAAAATATGGTTTATAATTTTTAGAAATGAAGTACATGTAACATCTAGATAACCAAATGCAAAAAGGTAAAAAATTAAAAAACAAAAATCAGTGGCTTAGTTAATTAAGAATCTAATCTATAAAGCAAAGTTCAACGAAAAATTAAGTACAAACCAGAGTTTAGTGCCCTAAAAAACTTATGCACCAAAAGTTAATATTATTAGTATGCTAAGCTAGAAAATAATATCCCATCAAGGTAGCTTCGTCCCTATATACAAGGAAGAACTATTTAAACTAGGGTACGGCTGGGTGTCTAGTGGGTAAAGAAAAAAATTTGGTACAGATTTTGGTGTACTTGGGATATGTCTATAGAAGTCCTACGCAAGTACCGGTATCTAGTACGTAACCGGTATAGGTACCCGAGTACGTAACCGGTGGTACGCATACGACATATTGTTTGAAGTACCCATGCTTCATAGGTGAAGTGTATAAGAATATCCCATAGGCAATAACATCTTCATTCACCACTGTTTGCCGACATGGAAAATATCACTGTGCAAAGCTCAAATTCAAACTCCCAGAACCTCTGGCCATCAACCAACCAACCTTAATCTTTCAAATTGAGTACATTCCAAGCATTAGTAGATAAAAATGACGAAACAGTCATTTCTTTCAGCCAGCCCGGAAAGAACCCCAAGCTGAATATCTCATTAACCGAAACTATGACCTGAGCCAGTATCAGACAATATACAATCTCAGAACCTTAACACCAGCAAAACTCCAATCAAAATGTCAACCTTGCTTAGTTTATACTCAGATGTAATAAATGTGCTGGTCCGAAACATACTAGTATGACTGCGATTAAACTAATTGATGGGTTGCACCCATTTCTAGGAGTTGTGATTATTCACAGAAGGACTTGAATCACACCCATTCAAACTCTATCTCTGTTGTATGATACCAAGAGTATTTGATCCTCCAGAATCCAACAAAATGTACTTGCATAACCGTAACAATAAATTCAACAAAAATTCAAATACAAATAGAAATTAACTCCAGTATCATACATAGTCCTAGCATGTAATCAAGAGAACACATACCGATCCATCTAAGTCCAGAGACTGAAGTAACCACTGATACCCAAAAGTGGATTTGAAGGCGATGGAGTCAGGAGGGACGTTCTTTTGCTGTCGATTGCCTCAATAAACGCAAACCACCGATTG
>BRYF01000016.1:5418983-5421483 GCA_030159135.1 Actinidia polygama | reverse complement strand
ATCAATAAAAATATTTTTTTGTTATTTTCACTATTTTCAAAAATAGTGGTAGTGATTTTGTTTTGTTTACAATTATAAAAGCAACACAAATAAATTTTTGTTTTCAGTTAAATAGAAAAATAAAAATTAAACAGTTAACAAACATTATCTAAGTGTAGTGTTTTTTATGATAGTTCGTTCGGTATTTAGTCCATTGAATCGATTAATTCAGGAGACCAATCTCACACGTAAGGAGCATATTTAAGCTGGGGTGGTGGGAACTAACCCAACATAGGACGGGACTTGGGAGCGGTGAGAGTCGAGCCTAAACCAAAAGTTTCATGAGCCCTAGTGACCAAATAACTATCACTCGGCACTCACATCAACCTGGGTGCTGTACATGTAGCGATTGATTGCAATCTTGGAGCAGTTGGTGCTTTCACTTGGCTGTTCCTCTCTCCTTGTTTAGTAGTCAAATGCTGTGATCAAGCCAATCTACCAGTGTGTGCTTTCTATATTTAACAATGTTCAATCCATAAAATTGCGGCTTGGCAAGGTTCAAACTTAGTGGTTTGGGGTCCGGTGCCCGCCTAGGCTAAAGGTATACAGCACTGTGCTCCTCTTATCATTTGCGCCCCATTTTGGGTCAAATTATATGATCGGAACGTTCAAGTTGTATGACTCGACGAGTAGATCATGTGCTAAAAAGATCAAGTTAATTCGATATTTTTTAGCGACATGATCAGGAACAATAAATACGATTTTTAGAGTAAGCTGTAAAATAAATACAATTCATCATAAGGCAACTAATATCCGATCAATCTAAATTTTGTCATGAATTTTGTATCCAACGAGCTCTACAAAAAGAACAGTTCGAAGCCACCCAAATAATCCTCTCTATTTGACATTGTTCTTGGTGATGAAGCTACAACTTGCAGCCATAAAATTGGTAAAAGCTAGAACATTGACACAATGATGCTGATCATAAAGAGATAATTATTGGTACCAATAATGCTCTTGTGGTTCATACATGGAGAAAATGAGAAAAGAGAATGGTTAAAATAGTAACTTAGATTTAATTCTACGGTTAACATTAATCAACAAATATCAAAATAATATACGTATTTAATGTTTACTGCACGTATAATTCAGTATGGTATAACTGAATTCAGGCTTCGGGTTGTCCAATACATTTGTTCAAGTCCAACCAAATTTTAATTTGGGCTCTAAATTTTTTTCGGAAAACCTATTCTTTTATTCCAATTTATATTGCTAAAGCACTAAAACCTTTTGGATTGGACTTCGGAGTTTTTTGAGTTGTTCCAACCCAATACCCACAAGTGCAAATTTGTGCCGCCAAAGAAAACAAAATTAAGGTTGTTTCCATACAAGAGGTGAATTTAATAATTTCCGAGAAATATGAAAATTAGGTTGTTTATTACATTTGGAATTCTCTCTTAATTTTCAAATCAATTTTGTTGAATAATTTCTGAGAAATTATTTTTGATAATAAAATTATTCATTTCTTTACCAAAAATTGTTTTTGAAGAATTTGAAGAAATCTTTTTAATATTTCTCAAAAAATACATTATTTTTTTAGAAAAAATTCGTAGAAAATAAGCTTCAAAACCATCAACCAAACCGATTGTTCTGAAAACTACTCAGCAAAACTAATTTTGAAAACTAAATCAAACTGATATTATTTTGAAATCTTTAGAAAAAGATTTTCTGAAAACAAGTAAGATAATGAAAAACAATCTCCTAGAGTTTGTTCGGGATCCTACTTTCCAAATTAAAGCAAAGCAAATCTTATCCTTTTCTCACAATCTCAAGCAATTAGAGTCCTAATTATGGCTGCCTTTTTCTCTCTTTCAAAGAAATTATCTTAATCGTAAAAAAATAATTGTGGGTAAAATACACTTTTCACCCCTGAACTTTTATTAAAAATTTTACTTTTCACCATTTACTTTCAATTATGTCAATCAACATTTTAAAATTTAGGTTCATTTGACAATATGACCCTTCCACTTGTCTGCCCTTTAATGACCTCTCTCTGTGAGGTCACATAACCTCTTTACATCCCAATCATAAACAAAACTCTCTTTCCGTCCTTATTGGAATATAAAATGAGCAAAATGGCCAAATGACTGACACAATTGAAAAAAAGTGAAATATGTAAAGTGTTTTTATTAAATGATTATGTGCAACCCAAAATTGAAAAATCACGGGGTTTTCGCTAATTTCACATATTTGAATAAATTTCATATATATACACATTTTTACACATATGGAGACTGACCAAGTCTCACCTAGCGGTGGTTAGTATTTTATAAGAAGAATCCCAAGTGTACTTCATAAACTGCCGAATAAATTATTCTATATTCTCATGAGTTGTTGGTTTCATACCCAAGTAGTCAGTTGGCTCCCACACCTTGTTGAAAAATTTATTAGTATGGCGGTGTATTCAAACACAGTAAAATATTGTACACTTCAAAGCGCGTTACTACGCCGTTTTCCTAAA
>BRYF01000016.1:5223983-5228983 GCA_030159135.1 Actinidia polygama | reverse complement strand
TAGTCAATCTCCAGAGATTTCCAAATCCTTTCATTTTTTCTATCCATCTTTGGTCCTGCCTCCTCTTTTACCTCCCACGTCACATCTCCATACCTTACAAGTGCCAAAAGAAGACTCCAATTAATTATTTATTTAACTAAATATATAGTATAAGAATTAACTACATTTTAATTTCATGCTCAACTTGTGATGATTTAGGATGTTTTTTGTATTAAGGATTTAGAGGAAGAAAAGGAAAAAGTTAATGATTTCAACACTCAGATTTAGGCCCAGTTTGGGGTATAAGTTTTTTTAGTTTTTATTACTTATCTTCGTTTTCGAGTTTTTTCGTTTTTTATGAACTTTTTTCTCTATTTAATCAAAAAAAAATTCTATTTGATCAAAAATTTATAATTGCGATAGTGAGATCACCCCACAGCAGGGAAAATTGGGTTTATAATAATTTGCATTTCTTTTATTTCCTTTCTTATTCTTTAGCAAAATGTTTTGGGTTGCATAGGAATCCATGGATGAGCTTTTCAGAGGAGAGGAGGAACTCATTTACATATCTTGATTGCCTGTGGTTTTCCTTCTACAAGAAAGTATCTTTCGAAGCGAAGGTGTTGAATTGGATTGAGAAGAAGCGTATTTTCTCAAAAAACTGTCTTTGTTCCCATTGTTCGCTGGTTCTTAATTAATCCTGTCACCTTTCGTAAGCCTCGTTCTTTCATGAAATGTCAATCCGTGGTTTAGTGAAGTGAATTACCGTATTCCTAGGGTCATTGGAGCCGCTAATCTTCTGTCACTTTGGCGAAAGGCTGCAGTCAAGAAGCAGAACTCCATGCATATTGTGTCTGGACTCGCTGCAAATGGCAAACCCAAAGCGGCTTGAGCCTGAGACAAGGAAGTGTGTTCTTTGACCTGCCACTGTATATCACTGTATTTGTGACGAGTAAACATGCTCTTGTTTTTGCATACCTCAATATATAAACGAACGTGTTTAATTAAACATGCTCGTTTACAAATACTCTATCGGAGGGAAGCCACATTGTGCGTACAACGCTGAAGATTAGGTGAGTTTCCAATCTACCCCTCCCAGACTCTCATTAACAGGGATTAAACCGTGGTGTAATTTTTATTTTTTTACTCACTTTCTATTTCTATTTTATTTCACTTAGTAAGGTTTGTGGTAGACATATACAAATCAGAGGGGAGGCCGGAGAATAAAGAGCAGATTTTCTAAGGTGATCTCCTCCTTTCATCACATCCTTAAACCTTTCCTCCACAAACTCTCTCTATAAGATTACAGTACACTTTCAAGTTAGCAAAAAACAGAAATTGATACATATAAGTTGTGCCCATAATCTAGCCTAATGGGAGGTATTGCAGCAGTGGAGTCCATTGATCTTGGGACAGAGTAGAGATACTTATCACACATTCGGTGGTGCTAAACATGTATCAGAACACACGCCCTCACGAGTAATTATTCAGTACTTCGTGAGTAATGCTTCCTCGTCTCACATAAAAGGTTGCTCAAACAATGATTTTTAATTGTGGAACTCACGTTTTATGTGAAACGAGGAAGTATTTTAAT
Organism: Actinidia polygama; assembly: GCA_030159135.1. Taxonomy (NCBI): domain Eukaryota; kingdom Viridiplantae; phylum Streptophyta; class Magnoliopsida; order Ericales; family Actinidiaceae; genus Actinidia; species Actinidia polygama. The sequence goes on along the minus strand of BRYF01000016.1, from coordinate 5,227,410 downwards.
AATTTTCCTTTTTTCACACATTTTGTGCCATTTCCTTTCAACAAAGTCCAAAAACTGTGGTGCCATTTCCTTTGAACAAAGTCAAAAAAATTAGAGAGACAGTTATCGGAGGTTTGTCCGATTATTAATTTTAAAATTCTATATTAGTTTTTCTCGAACATACCAATTATATATAATTTAACTTCTCATCATAACGAGGATGAAAGTTTTATAAACATAATTTTTTTTAAAAATATTTGGTTGACGCTTTCCAAAATTTTCTTTTGGGGAGTTTTTTTTATAGAAAACATTGAAAAGATATCTTTAAATACTTAAAAAATTATTTATAATGAATAATAAATAATATATGAAAGCGATAATTTTTTTATTTTTAAAAATTATACTGCTGACTATGAAAACTGAACTATTTATTTTTTTTTTTGAGATTGAGAAAATCAAGGTTGGGCATTGGGTAATTTTTGGGATAGGGGCCCTGGAGCAACATATCGGGAGATCACATCGCTGCTGAAACAAGTATACCGTATGGGAGGAACACCATATCACTACCCCGTTCTCCATAAACTAGGGGTGCACACGGGTCGGGTTGGGTCGGGTCTGGGTTAGACCCAGAACCGACCCGACCATCCACGGTTTCAGTTTTTTGGACCCGGAACTGACCCGACGCTCAAAGAGACCCGACTCGATCCGAACCACTCGGTTCCGGTTCGGTTTCTCGGTTCTTCGGTTTTCGGGTCGGTTCTTCGGTTCTCCCTAAACTTTATATAGCATAGGTAATAATCAAGTGTACGCAAGTGCATTGTATGTTTATATATGATCGGTTCTCCTCTTGGTTCCTCGGGTCTCGGGTCGGTTCTGGTCGGTTCTGTGTAAAAAATTATACGGACCCGAGAACCGACCCAAGCTGGACGGGTCCGAAATTTTTAGACCCAGAACTGACCTGAGACAATGGTAGACCCGAACCAACCCGAACCAATGAAGTCCGGTCTCGGGTCGGGTCTCGGTATTTTGTGCATAGAACTCGCCCCCAAAAGCTAGCTAATGAGGGGAGGGAGCTCCCAACTTATAAGCCCCAAGACCTCCCCACTCCTGCCCGATGTGGGATTAGCGCACCCTTGTGACACTTCCCCACCCGAGCTCGTGACGCCCTCGTCACGGCCGGCCCCCTGCCTACCCCGCGGGGCGCTTGGTGAGAACGAACAAGGAGCGGTTTGGCTCTGATACCAAATGTTATATCACAATATGTGATCTAAACATGTTTTCAACCTTAACACATTTAAATCGATTAAGCGGAAGCGTAAATCGGAATTAAAAGAAAGTACCTCCAGCCATTGCTGTTTCTGGTTTTTCGGTTTCAAAAGGACTTCTAATCCTTTCTCTTCCAGCACTGATGGTGTGTCTTTTAATCTAAAAGAAGAGCAGGAATAGGGACCTTCCGAAGGCTTCCTCGTTGCCTTTATAACAACCTTTTCCATCAAAAGCCGTCTCTTTTTAGCGAGGAAGTAGGAGTGGTTTCACAACTCAGTTATCCACGTTCCTAGATTTGTGGATTTCAAAACTGGTCGATGCAGTTATCCACGTTCCTTGATTTGTGGATTTCATGTACCACATTGAAAGGGAATGAAAAACTAACACCCCTACCATAAACCATCACGCACTACATTGTTTCGCCTTCCCTCTAGCTAGAAACCCTAGATTTCACTGCGCCGGTAAGCTTATCCGGTTAGATCCGTCGTATCTCAATCTCGAAAGTAGTTACTATATCAATCTCTCTGTATATGCCTTTTTCGTTTGTTTTTTTTCTCTAGCGATTCGATGCTTTGTGATGTTTGATAGTTTAACGTTGTTTTGCTCTGTTTTTCTATTATCACAAACAATGTAACAATGTGTGTGCATAAGTATAGATATGAGAGCTAGAAGGTGGCAAATTTTGGTGTTAGTGCAAATCTGCTAATGGGGTTGGGTTCAGTTGATAGAAGCGAAACAATCAGATGATAGAATCTCGCAAATTATATGCAGACTTCAATTCTCTCGTGAAGTGTTGGATTTTTATTTTGAGTTGTTGCATTACTGTATTTGAGTTTGGGTGAGACTTGTAAGGTTCTACGTGTTTCGTGACATTTTTCTTCTTAGGTTGCTTAGTGAATTCCCAATTCTGGCTGATTAGCTTCTGTATTTGGTTCCGTTAGGCGTTAGGTGCGCTGATATTCCATTCAAGTTCAGTTTTACATTTTCTTGAGATTTATATTATGGTGGAATAGGTGGTTTTAAGTGTTCCCAGGACCGAACATTGATTTCTGGGCGTTGGGTTGTATTTTTGTTTGGTCATAATTGAGGCACTCATCGAGTTCGTGGGTTGTCAGAGACAACATGCATTCGCAGGTTAACGCTGACTTTAAACAAGTTTGAATAGGACACGATATGTTAATTTTAGTCTAATTTCATTTTAAGTCAGGAAATGTGATTACACCGTGCTTCAACTGGAAATTTATATCTGCTTGATCATGTGTTTGCAGAAAAAACCCACGTCAGTATCCACCAATGGCGGCCACATTCTTCAATGTCAACTCAGAATCTGGCCTCAAGAAGCTTGACGAGTACCTCCTAACACGCAGTTACATCACAGGGTGAGTTTCATTATGTTGCAACAGTTGACAAGTTGTGTATCTGTCAGGCTTTCAGAAACAGTGATGAGTTTTGTTTTTAATTTTGTTTTATTTTATGGTACTTAATTTTTTCTGCGGACATGAATATTTGAAGGCTTGATAATGGTCTCACAGGTAACAAGCCTCAAAGGATGATGTTACTGTGCACGGAGCTCTTTCAAATGCTCCATCGTCTGAATACGTGAATGTGTCTCGGTGGTACAACCACATTGAAGCGCTTCTCAGGATGTCGTAAGTTCTTAGTGATGATTTGGCAGTAGTTATTGTTTTTAGGACATTGTGATAAGCAATTGTTTGGATACACACTGTCATAATCGAATATTGATTTTTCTTCTTTGACTGTACTGTTTCATCCAAACATTGATACCTGTTTTTTCAGTGGCGTTTCTGGGGAAGGTTGTGGTCTCACCATAGAGAGCTCTGCTGCGGATGAGGCGACTGTGGCTACTCCTCCAGCGGCTGACACCAAGGCATGTTTATAGACGCTTTGTAAATTTAACTGTTTAGTTTTCTGTTTCAGTGCTTTTGTCAAGTGGTGCAATTTTTGTAATATCTTGCTAGCAAACTCTTTCTTTATGTTCAGCTTTCATCATGGGTGTCATGATAGCAGGAAAGCTAGTACTACTTGGAACTTCTGAATAGCTAGAATAGTAACTTATTAATTTTCAATCTAGCAAATTGCTTGTTTTCAATCTGGTTGTTGATTGGTTTATCTAGAATTTAACCTTCTACCAATATGAAAACTGTGTTTCAGGCTTCAGCTG
>BRYF01000016.1:5206483-5211483 GCA_030159135.1 Actinidia polygama | reverse complement strand
GAGAGAGAGAAACATGGTTAGTGAGAGAGGAGTTGACTGGTAGAGGGTGTGGGAGGTGGTTTCTTGGACAAGGAAAGAGGACGGGGGGATTTATTTATATACACGCGAGAGTGAGTGTGTGTGTGTGTGTGTGAGAGAGAGAGAGAGAGAGAGAGTTTATTTTGAATGTAATTCGTCACATGATTCTCAAGCCAAAACGGCGAAGTGCGCTGCGCCACGTGTAATTATTTAGGCCGGTCTAGTTACACCAGAGTGAAGCAGTTGTTTTGATTTTTTTTTAATTAATATTTTTTTCTTTAATTAATTTTTAGGTTAATTGCAAAAATGGTTCCTGTAATTTTCCCTGTATTTTCAAATCTTACGATTTTAATCTTATTTTTTAATTTTATTGCCAAATCAGTTCAATCGGTAATGAAAGTGAGGTTTTTGGACGGATTTTCATACTTTCATGACATGTACCATCATTTGACGGATAAAATATATATTTTCTCTCATTCACACAATTTTTATGGTAAATCGCCCAAATCACATTTTAATTAGCCCAATCTCACCATAAATTTTTATCAAATGGGGTTACATGTCGGTCATGTACTGAAAATCCGTCCAAAAACCTTACTTTCATTATTAATTGGACTGATTTGGCAAGAAAACAAAAATATAAAGTTAAAATCAGAGGGTTTAAAAGTAAAAGGACAAAAATTGCAAATAAATAAAATTACAGAGACTATTTTTCAATTTTCCCTTATTTCTTTATTCTTTATTTAAAATATATAAGAATCTTAATCAAATTTAATAAAGAACCTATTAACGACAAAAAATATTTTTTTTATAAATTAATATATTAATTTTTTGTCTGTAATAAACTTTTTTAAATTAATTAAATTAAAATCTTAAAAAAATCATATTCTTCTGGTTACAAAAAATTAAAAAATTACACAATTATGCCGAAAAGTTAATACAATGCATACAATTTAGAATTAAAGCATTGTTCTCTGTTCTCACACAACAATGGGTAACACACATTGATAATTTTGTATGATTCTCCAAAGATCTTATGAATATACAAGCCACTCATGTCACCATCAATCATGTTCCTCATGGTCCTCTCTCTTTCATTATTACAAGAAATTGCCTAAATCAGACTCTATGATAAGTCACATATGATCTTTCGTGTTTCAGTAGTCTTTGTATTGAGCAATGATTTTCAAAGCACTTTAATTTATTTTTCTACAAGAGCATGTATGATTGGAGGATAAGGAGTGCGTTAACTTTTTCTCCTGAATAATTTTTTTTATTCGGTATTTGGATGGTGAAAATTCGTTCGGATAATTTTTCCCTTAGCGGGAGGATAGAGGCGGATAATTTATGAGTGACCTTTACCCTAGTTAAAAGTTATCCGAGAGGATAAGGGTAGGGGATAAGGAAAAATATATATATATATATTATGTATGAATATCTTTATATTAGATATTTTATATATGTGTATGTATATATTTTTAATATCTAGATATTTTATAGTTTGTTTCTCTTTATATATTTTCTTCCTTATCTCCGCCCTTATCCCACTTTTATTCACCTATTCTAAAAAGTATCCAAACAAAGTTAAAAGTTATCCTCCTTCAAAAGTTATCCTCCTCTAAAAGTTATTCACCCTCTAAAACTTATCCTCTGATGTTATCCGGCAACCAAACAACCCTAAGAGCAACTCCAATGAGATATTGTATTCTGTGTGTTAAAATTTTAATTGCCAAACTAGAATCTCAAAAGTTAATAAATTCATTTTAATAAGGATTTTATCCTGAGTTCTATTTGTAGAATCTCTGCTCAAAGATGCTAAATCTATCATATTTAAAAAAGAGAAGAAGAGGTCTTAAAATAACAGTTAATCTTGTCTATTTGTACTGTTTTCATGGTTGAACCATTGTTCATAAATCTAACAGACACTTGATATAATTTTTTGAATGAAAATATTAAAAATAAAACTTCACTTTAGCACCTTTTTATTGTAGATTTTTTTCTTCAAAAGAGATATAAAAATACTATTAAAGATACCAAAGTAAAAATATAATCCCATTTTTTAACGGTCGATATTGAAGTTGCTCTAAGAACACTCCATATATATTAACTGTTTTTCAGACGCACAATAATGGTATTGTTTTGCATATGTTTTAGTTGGGATTTTTTTCTGATGTTCTATGGAAAGTGATTTAAATGAGAACGTATACAAAAGGTGTATTGACTTTCCTTTTTGGATATTTAAAAAAAGCTTTCTTTCTATTCTAAACCCGTATGGCTACAAAAGAGTCACGTTGTCTTATTGGACTTTTCAACATTGGAATGAAAATTCAATACTAATTTGTACTAAGAAATATTTTTTGAATTTAAAAATGAATAATACAAATTCACTTAGTTGTGTTTTGACTTTCCTTTTTGGATATTTAAAAAAAGACTTCTTTCTATTCTTACCTCGTTGTCTTATTATATTGGACTTTTCAACATTGGAATGAAAATTCAATACTAATTTGTATTAAAAAATATTTTTTGAATTTAAAAATGAATAATACAAATTTACTTAGTTATGTGACCTGACACACTCAATTGAATTTAAACCACTTATTTTGAATCTAGAGAGTTTTTATTGAACTAATTTCGATGACCATAACACTGTTGATAAAATTCAAACTGTATTTGAGGTTGCCTCTTTATATAGTTTGAGTCAATATCAAACAAGTTTTAATTAAACCAATCCCGAGTAAAGTTAAGAAGATCAAACATCTTCTAAATGTGTTTATAAAACTTAGCTATTTGCATAATTTTTTTATCATGGATGATGAGCTTTTAAATAACTCAAATATGTGAGTATGATTAACGGAATTAGTTTTTCCGCCAACCTTAGCGGAGCTAGGTAGAGGTAAGTGGGGGCAATTGACCTTACTGAAAAAAATTACATTTTTAGTACACAAAAAAATTACACTTTCATTCCAATAAAAAAATATACTACTTTAACCTCACTGGAAAAAAAAATTATACTATTATTCCATAATTTTATGATTTTGACTCCACTAAACTTATCTCCTGACTCCGCCCCTGGTTGGCCAAATGGTATAGGTCTAAAACTTTGAGATCTTCTCCCTTCAAAGATTTCATCAAGATTCGAAACCTCTTAGGTACTATTAATTACTTAGTTATGTGAATACACTCAACTGAATTTAAATTATTCATTTTGAATTCAGTGAGATTTGCTTGTCCTAAATTTTGAACGTGTTTGAAGTTGTTTCTTTTTATAGTTTGAGTCAATGTCAAACGAGCTTTAATTAAATCGGTCGCGAATAAAGTTAAGAAGATCAAACATCTTCTAAATGTGTTTATAAAACTTAGCTATTTGCATATTTTTTTGATCACGAATGAGCTTTTAAATAACCCAATCTGTGAATATGATTAATAGAGTTTTTCCGGGATTGCCTAGATGGTATATGCCTGAAACTTTGAGATATTCTCTCAGATCTCAGGGTTCGAAATCTCACAAGTGTTATTAATTACTAAGTTGAGATAGTATATTGGGTTTTGCCTCAACTTTAATCAGACTTTTTAGTGGAAGATAAGATTAGTCCCATAGATTAGATATCGAGTTATCACAAAATATAATTTTTCGTTTTTAGTGATTTTTTTTTAGAAAAAAATTATATTTTCTTGATTTATAAATAATAATGATTTATTTTTGTTTTTAGTGAATTCTTTTTCTAAGTCGATGAAATTATTTATATTTTCAGATTTCTATCTACTAGAAAAATTTTAAAAATATAAAAGTTTTATTAAACAAACAAAAAAATCTACTAAAAATTAAAAAATTATAAAAACTCTCTCAAATCTCAATTCTCAATTCTCAATTCTCAATTCTCAAGCTCCTCCCTAGTCTCAAACTCGTGTGTACAAGATATTTTTCGAAGCGTGGAACAAAATATGTAAAAGAAAGAAAAATAAAAAATCGTCCACGCGGTGACACAGCGCTGTCAGTCGAACATCTCTTCGATGGGAAAACAAAACGTTGACCGTACGATCGCCGTCACGAGAGACCCAGATAGAGTGTATTGTTATTGGGCCGCACGTGGGAAGAAAATTCGGCGGCCGTTTTTTTCGGGTTAGAGGGTACGTGTCAAAACCGCGTGTGGCTGTGAGTTTATTATAAACATGTTACATACGTCATAATGTAACATCCACGGTCTTGTCAGAGAGGACATGCGGGTTTGTTTCGGGTGGGCCAAAGCGCACCGTAAAACGTCCAATGGGCTGATCTTGGACCCGATCGCTCGCCAACCCAATCCTCTTTTTGATAAGATTAAAGTTAAAATATATATTTTTTGGCCTGAGTTAGCTGTTGGTAAGTAAGATTACTACTAATGAATATTCGATATTTTTCTATTAACTCGAAACTTGGATCTCTGCCTGACATCACCACTTTGAGTTAGGGTCATCCGCTCACGTGGTAACTGTTGGAATGTAAGTTCTACAAATGGAATAGAGAAAATCGAAGATAGACACTTGTAATGGCTGACTAGTAATTGATGATGTTTATAGGTTTGTTAGACCGAACTGTAAGACATGAACATTGAGAAAATGATGTCGGACTTGTCTCGCGATGGCTCTTCGACAGTCAAGTAAGATGATCATAAAAATACGTGTATGTAGAGAGAGAGACTCAGAGAGTTTAAAGCTTAGAGTATCTGAAGTTACGTACCTTAAGAGAATAAGGCATGGCATTATATATCTTAGGGGTGTCCAAAAAAATTCAAAAATTGGTGAACCGGACCGAACCAAACCAAACCGTGCATTTTGGATTGGTTCTATGGTTTAATGGTTATGTTCTGATTTTTAAAATTAAGAACCGGTGAATTTGATTCGATTCCCGATTTTTTATTTCAAACCATGGTTCGAACCGAACCGGAACCGATTATATATATATGTATATATATATATACATATACGCATATTTTTCTGGTACC
>BRYF01000016.1:5153983-5156483 GCA_030159135.1 Actinidia polygama | reverse complement strand
TTAGAAATGCACAATAGATAGAAAAGAGATCAACGAGAGAGTAAAGATAGTGCGTGATGAGGGAGAAAAAGTCAAAAATATAAAAGATGACAGATCTAAAACTACAGAAGAGAAAAGATTCGATCCTTTTCAATGATTTCACATACAGACGGATAATCTTTTCCATCCAAAGAACCCAAGAAACACCAGCTAATTATGCTGAGGAAGCCATCCATGACTCTGTTTAGTAGAGCCATCAAATGGGCTGGGCCACCTGCGGCTGCCCGAGCCCGGGCCGAGCCTGAACGGTTCTAAGTCCGAGTCAAAACTCGCTAATTAAGGAATTCGATTTTTTTTTAAAATAAGTCCGAAAATCCGAATGGGCTCAGCCCGAGCTCGAATGAGTGTTTTTTTACATACTTCATAGTATGGAGAAAACATGATTGCAAATGAATGATGGATAAGTATATGTCAACCTAGTTGAGATGTACTTATACTATAGTGATGCTAAAATGTGCTTTCAAATATATTTTCAATCATTTAATCAATGTTTCCAAATTATCTATCAATGAAATTCAATTAGTTTATATATTTACCAATGAAATTCAATCATTTAATCAATGTTTTTAAATTATCTAACAATGAAATTAAAAAGCAAATAAAAAATATAAAAACTAAAAAGAAGATAAAAGCTTCACTTACATAAAAAAAAAAGTCGAGCCCAGCCCATCCCGAAGTAAAAAAGCCCAATTTTCGGGCTGTGCCGATCACTAACAAAGTTAGGCCCGACCCGATTTTTTTTCGGATTAGCCAAGCCCGACCCAAAGCCAGAACTAAATTCGGTCTGGGCCGAATCGGGATGACCCATTTGACAACTCTACTGTTGAGGGACAACTCTTAAATTTAGGGTGCCCAAAATGAATTTCGATAATAATGTCTTATTTATATAAATGTATTAAAAAAATTGAAGTGCTTAATTAATTTTTTCGTAAAGTGATACGATACTCAAGTAAGTTTTATATAATGCTAAAGTAATGTTACAAAAAAAGAGTACAAAATGTAAGAAAAACATAGTCTTCATACTTTATAAAAAACACGTTCCAATTTACATCATGAAAATTACTAATTATGCTTGAAAAATATTTTTCTTGCCTTTTGAGCTTCAAACCGACTAATATGCTTTCAAAATCAAGCTCATCTATCATATCTTTTTTAATAGATAGCATTGTTAATCCATTCAATCTTTATTGAGACATTGTCGATTGAAGGTAGGATTTGATCAACTTTAACTTTGAAAAACTTTTTTCAGTAGAAACAACTATAATTGGTATAGTCAACACTAAATGTCCTAGCTACAACAAAAGAATAGTGAGCTCGGCTGTCAGAGCTGTTTCTAAAAATCGACTCTCCGATGGTCAAGTTAGAAGACCGGATAATGTAGAGAGAGTGTGTGTATATGCTTGGATAGCCAAAGTGTGAGTACCTTTTGATAAAAGAAAGGCTGACCTTATATAGCACAGCTCGGTGCATGACTTGACGCGCTAATTATCTTGTCACCAGACAGACTGCAACTCGACGCATACTCATACGCGCTGATCGCTGTGTCAGTGAGTAGGCGACTGACCCAGCCATGCTCTTAGGGCGTGATTGGAAGTTCGTCATCATGTGATTAGACCACATAATTGTAGTCTATCGCCTTTAAACAATCCTTTGTTCATCATATTTTGGGGTTAATTCTGTTTTCTTTACCATATTTTGTATTCAACCTTGTCCTTGATGTTATTGTAGGTATTCAAAGTTAAATGAGAGGTTTCGGAGTCAAAGAGTTGACCTGGGGTGCGGTAATAGCTTGGCGAGGATCATTATAGGGGCCTTGTCTTGGAAAACGTGCAAGTTCTTACTCATAAATCGGAATGTAATGAATAATACGCCATTGAAAAGCTCTTCCTAAGATACACATGTTTATGTCTAATGAGTGTCGACAAAATTCCGACTTTAAAGGCCTTAAATCAGATGGAAGCAAAAGAGTCGAAAAATTGAATAAGCATTCGAACGCCAACTCAACCGTTTGAACGCCAAGAGGAAGAAAGGAATTGAGTTTTGGCCCGACGTTCGAACGCCATTATTGTTCAAATTTTATCATTCTTTATCTTCATTGTTCTAAAAATTATTGAAAACTTGAATGATTGATTATGTTCTGCAACGCTTATGCATAAGTCTAGTCTTAGTATAGGTATTGCGTGAATCAATAGTATTCGTCCTTAAATCTAACAACCCAATTTAATCTAGAAATTGAAGTTTTTAAAGAATAAGGAATTTTATTGCTAAATCTCCAGAATTCGAGACTCACAACGTAGTCGCAGGATTTGAGTTACAAAATCATCTCGTTTGGAATTCTAAGAAATAAAATTGGTTGGAAAGATTAATCCCGAGACTTTAATTTCAATTTACTTTTCTTTAAATGCCTAGTTGTCAATTACTTTTATTTTCATTGCAATAGTTTAGTAATTCAAAATACTCA
>BRYF01000016.1:5138983-5146483 GCA_030159135.1 Actinidia polygama | reverse complement strand
GTGAAAACATCCTTTATTTGTCCATCATCAAATACTAGTTTAAATCGCAAACCAACTGGGGTACTGATCAAAGACATCACAAGTTCAACGCCCACATTATTAAATTAACAACTGACAAACAACAGAAATACTAAGAAAAAACAGCAACATAGTCCATAGTCCATAACACCTGCACAAATACACACGAGGAGTCATTGTCAAATAACCCTTCTTCAATACACAAATTAATTAATGGAGCAAAATATATACTTAACAAAAAAAAACAAAAGAGAGAGAGAGGCATGAGTACTAGTTCGCGAACTGAGATTGTTCGCCAGCTAGGTCAGATTGGAGCAATATTGATTGAGAAAATCTTACCCATTTTCGGGGACAAGGGGCGGAATGATCTCTCGATCTACTTACAGCAGCATAGGAATATTATCAACGGCGAGATCAATAAATCCGAGATCATCTATGGGACCTGGCTGGCCTTGTTCCTCGCTGGGAAAAGGCGGGAATTTGATTGTTCCTTCTGGTTCTGCCATCCCACAACCCATAGTGTCCTCTCTGACAGGACATGACACGTAATCATGTGCCTTGTCGTCTAGGCATATGAAGATTTCACGGAGCATGATCTCTTGGTCTATCTCCAAGCACGAAATATACACGTGATCGGTTGTCCCAATTATCCTCTGCACAGCCAACTCTATTTGGGCCACGGTGTACAAACTAGTGTCACTAGGAACAATTCCATCATCAGCCAACACTTCCAAGAGATTCGAAAATATTTCACTTTGTGCCACGGCTTTTTCAAAATAGGTCAGGGTACTGATTTGACTATAGGAGCATACACCATGTTTGTTCCACTGCTCTTGCCAGAACGGATAACCGTCTTCATCATCTTCGTCATTTTTTAATACCGACGGCCAGTGAATTGAAAGCTCCTTATCTAGATTCGGGTTGTGGCGTTTAATCTGCACACGTATGCAATAAAAATAGAATTAGAAATAATTTTATATATATATATTCTTCTATGATTTATGTTGTAGCAGAAAATACCAAAAAACTTACATAATCCTCGAGATCCGTAGGGGATGAGAATGTTGGGATGTTCGGGCCGCGGCAGTCTATAACAGAGTTCCCATAATCGTCTGCTGGCCACAGGCCATGCAAACTGAACGTTTTGGGTATGTCACTAAAATCCTTGCAAGGGTTGCCAGACTTGCAGAACGTTGGCGGCCATAACATTACTGTTTGGATCACGGTATATGAGGGAGGGGGAGGTGGTGGTGGAGGAGGAGGCGGTGGCGGGTGGCGGTGGAGGAGGAGGCGGTGGCGGTGGTGGAGGAGGAGGCGGTGGTGGTGGTGGAGGAGGAGGAGGTGGTGGTGGAGGAGGAGGAGGTGGCGGGGGGCGGCGGGGCGGAGGTGGCGGGGGACGGCGGGGCGGTGGTGGAGGGCTGCGAAGGGGGGGGCGGCGGACGGCGGGGCAGGGGTGGAGGGCTGCGAAGGGGGGGGGGCGGACGGCGGGGCGGGGGTGGAGGGCTGCGAAGGGGGGGCGGCGGACGGCGGGGCGGCGGTGGGGGGCGGCGGACGGGGGGCGGCGGGACGGCGGTGGAGGGCGGCGGGAGGGCGGTGGAGGGCGGCGGGCGGGCGGCGGCGGGCGGCGGCGAGGGGCCGAGTCCACTAGAAGGCAAACATAACAAACAACAAGAAAAATAATAAAAACGCACTTCCTCATGTTTATCTTGGTTGGAAACAAAAATGAAAAATAGTAAGTCACTATTTATATTTTGAGGAAGTGGATGTGGTCCATGACATGCATTAATACCCGGCCATTATAATTAATGACTTTCAACCACATATGACCGCCTATCTTTGTTCATACTTTGTATATGATTTAGATTAGATTCTAACAACTGTAAAATATAGTGGATGATATTTATCTTTCTCTACTTAAGATTCCGCCCCCTAAATTTGGTATGTCGGTTTCATCTCAGTAGGGTACTATTCATCCAATTTTAATTAAGAGACTTATCAAAGCACTCTAATTGAAGTTGTTTTTGGATCAAATATTTTGTGACGAAAAAAAGAAAAAGAAATGAGTTCGACTTAGTTTGACCTAACTATTTTTTAGTTTTCTTAGTTGTTTTGGTTTCGAGTTTTGTTGTCTTCAGTAAATTTATTTTAACCGTTTAATCAAACTTTTCTACTTGTCTATTTCTTCTTGACATAGATTTTTTGGAAATATAATTTTTTTTATCAAATTAATCTTTAAAAAAAATTACAAAAGACAAAAATTAATAAATTTTAGATTGTCATTAGTGAATTCTTAAATTTTAGATTTCTGTAACTAAAAAATATAATTTGGATCAAACTCTGAAAAAAGTTCACCAAATACAAAAAAAAATAAAAAAAATTGAATACATCAAATTGGGCTTAAGTTATGTTCATACACATAATATTCCATTATTTCCTTTGATATTCCATGATATTATGCAATAAATATATAATACCATAAACAATATTAAATCAACCCGAGATCTTTACCGTTCATTCACACTCCCAAGTTAAAATCAGATTGTCCATTGTCCATTGCATGAATAAATTAGACTGAATGAGTACAAAGTGAATTATAGAATATCTCGCGCATGATGAAATAAAATGGCTTGCCTTATTAATTGATTCGATTAAGGCTTTGAAAGAAAGATAGCATTATAAGAAAGTCATTTTCGTGTATTTTGAATGAAAATCAGTTGGTTCCGTTAGGTGGACAGAAATTAATATATTATTTAAATTGCTACAATATTAATTTACATAATGTCAAAATTAACACGTTTTTCTTCTCCCTCTATCTTGTCTGTTTCTCATCAATGTCAAAAGGACGAAATGAACCCCTCCATATGCAGCGTCTCCCTCACGCGTTTTTCTTCTCCCTCTATCTTGTCTATTTCTCATCAATGCCAAGGAATAGAGGTGCAAAATGGTCCAGATCTGGCGGCCTAACCCGATTTGATCAGGGACCTAAGCGGATTCGGTCTTAGCCCACGCAAATGGAGGGTCGGAGACCCGGGGCAAATTGAAGACTCGGGGACCTAAGCAGATTCCAAGTTCAAGCAATTGTTATACAAAAATCATAAACAAACAGAAAGCCAAGAAAGAAGCAAATAGCATAAGACTACTTGGAGACTCGAGGGCGTTGTTATGCTCACGTAGTCGGTAAACTTTAATCGGCCTTAATTTTTACTGCGTAACTCCGTTTTTTTATTATAATATATTTTTGAAAAGATAGCAACAAGACGATGAATGTTTTTTAGGCCCAATAAAATGCAAAAAAATGCTTCTAAGTATGACTTTCGGCCTGTTTAGTATTTTGGGCTTATTGTTTTAGGTTTTTCGTAAGTTTTTCTTTTAACTCAATTTGTCCCGGGCCCTAGGGTTTCGTGCAGCATATTTATACTCTTGTTCGTGATATTTTTAGCAGTTTTGAAAATTTTTTCATTAAAAAAATATTTGATTGGTCAATATCTGATGCAGATAGCATAGCAGAAGACTACTTAGAGACTCGGGGGCGTCGTTATGCCCGTGTGATTGATAAACTTGAATCGGCCGTAATTTTGGCTGCGTAACTCTATTTTTCTATTATAATATATTTTCGAAAGGCCCTGGAAAATGATGAAAACGATGATCGGCCCAAGAAAATGCGAAAAAACGCTTCTAAGTATGACTTTTAGCTTGTTTAGTATTTTGAGCTTTGTTTTAAGGTATTTCGTAAGTTTTTCTTTTAACCCGGTTCCCTGGGCCTTAGGATTTCGTGCAGCATATTTATACTCTTGTTCATGATATTTTCAGCAGTTTTTGAGATTCATATAGTTTATGCGTGAGTTTGCGCCATTTACCCAATGGTCGGTATTCTTGCGAATCAACGAACGTTTGATGCCTCTTTGCCTGATATTCACTTGAATCAACAAGTTTATGAAAGAAATCCAAACCGGCATTCTTCGGAATCAAGCGTCAAAAACATCAAATGATTCACATTCAAGGAATGTGGCCGGGAAGGGCAGTGAGCTACTTTGCTGCACAGGTAAACATGAAGATGGACTGATGGAGTCTGTGTTTTTAGCAATTATCTTGTTTAAGTTGGTTTAGCTTTCTAAGATTGAAGAGAGGAACCAACTCCTAAACTTCATGAGATAAAACTATGGCACGGCTGAAGTACTGGCAAAATAGCAACCCGACCTTATTGCGGCAACAGCGTTGAACTTTTTTTTTTTTTTTTTTTTTTGAACTTTTTTTTGAACGGCAACAGCGTTGAACTGGTATACCATCCAGTAAGTTCTGTATCTTTTAGAGAAGTAAAATTCAACCTTCACAAAGCTACTACACATAACATAACAGGCTGTCCTCCCCATAGGTAGTTCACAGCTTGAGGCCCTAAGAAAATATTTTATCTGATATTTATTTTAATAAAGGTTCATATTTTACTCTAAATCCAAAGAAGAAGAAAAAAAAAAACAAAATATAACATTCCAAATGTGTCGCCAAAATTTAAAAGCAAACCAAAATTTTAAAAATAAAAGTCAAACAAACCAAAAAAAAACAAAAATAAAAGTCGGATTAATTCGGGACTGGGCGGACAATTCCGTTCGAATCAGTCCCAGTCCACTTATCGGGTGGGCTGATTCCACGGGCTGGACTGAATAAGTTATTTGACTTTCGAATTGGGCTCAACCTGACCCGCCATCTACGCAAACTGGACTCAAACCTGACCGAATTTGCCCAAACCCGTAACTAAATTGGACCAAACCAAATCGATCCGACTCATTTTGCACCTCTACCTAAAAACACAGCATTAAATACTTATATTTTTAGAATGCTCTCATCGAGATTTATCAATTAACATCCACATTAAATATAAAATTATATAAAATAAAAATTTACAAATTTGAGTATAATTGATGCATATGTACAGTTTTAATACAATTAGTTTAAGTGAGCAAAAATCATAATCATTACTATTTATTCGCACCTCTCATTTCAAACGAAGCCCTCACAGCTTTACAAAAATGCAAGACTGGCGTGGAACTGGACGATGGGAGGTCCAGATGCAGTCCTCCAACGAAATTTTGTTTTTTCACTTGCAACAATTTATGAAATTACACTGCTCTCCCTTGCATTTGTTGACATTTTCATTGTTCAAGATATCCCTTTTGTTATCTATACGCTAGATTTTGGACGGAAATGACTGACGCACGGTGATGTCATTAAGTCTAATTTAGAAAATATCAATCCTACCCTAAGCCTTCATTTGCCCTTCAAATCAATTATTTTTTAAAAAAACTTCAATTTAAGAATTCACAAATACAAACAACTCTTATCCTTCTTTAACAATCTCTCTCTACGTATAGGTCCATGCATGGCAGCCCCTTTATAAACTCAATTGGTCCATGACCGTAGGTGGCTTTTGAGTTTTGTGAGATTTTGAAAAAGTTTTGTGAGATATTTGAGAAAGTTTTGCGAGAAAATTCTCTATTGTAGCAATTCACACCATTTTTTTTGATTGATTAGAGGAAGTCTTTACTTGTTTCACTTTTAGGTTACGTAAAATTTGGCTTCTTTCGTTTTCGTATTTGTTATTTTCTCTTTTGTCCGTTTGTTTTTGTATTGCAAATTTGTTTGATTATTTTTCTTTCTGTTCGTAACCATCTTTCATTTATAGTTATTTTGTATTTTTTTGTCACGCACAACAATTACAATGTCACATGCCATTTTTTTTGTTTTGTCTAAATTGCATATTTTCTGATATAGTCCGATATTGGTGTATTTCTTTGAGCGTGGTTTCTAATAACAACCGCATGGGAAACTATTCATTCTATGCTCACAATTTGACTTCTCCATAGTGAAAACAACAACAGCAAGAGTCATAGCAACAGCAAAAACAAAGCAGACCACTGTCCATAACACCTGCAAAAATAAGAGAGAGAGAGAGAGAGAGAGAGAGAGAGAGAGAGAGAGAGAGGTGGCAACAATTGAAATACAGTAGTGAAAACATCATTTATTGTCCATCACTAAATATGAGTTTTAAGTCTCACACAAGCTGGAGTACTGATCAAAGACATAACAAGTTCAACGCCTACGTTATTAAATTAACAACAGACATACTAAGAAAAAACAGCAACACGGCAACAGAAACAACACAGCAACAGGTCCATAGAGCATAACACCTACAAAAATACACACAAGCAGTCATTGTCAAATAACCCTTCTTCAAACCACAAATTAATGGGGCAAAATATATACTTAACCAAAAAAATAAGGCCTGAGCACTAGTTCGCGAACTGGGATTGTTCATCAGCTAGGTCAGATTGGAGCAATATTAGTTGAGAAAATCTTACCCATTTTCGGTGACAAGGGTAGGAACGACCCTCTCAATCTACTTACAGCAGCATAGGAATATTATCAACGGCCAGTTAAGTAAATCCGAGATCCTCTATGGGACCTGGCTGGCCTTGTTTTTTGCTGGGAAAAGGCGGGAATTTGATTGTTCCCTTTAGTTGTGGCCTCCCGCAACCCCTAGTGTCTTGGCTGAGAGGACATGACACGTAACCACGTGCCTTGTTGTCTAGGCATATGAAGATTTCACGGAGCATGATCACTTTGTTTATCTGCAAGCACGAAATATACACGTGATTGGTTGTCCCAACGATCCTCTGTACAGCCTTCTCTATTTGGGTCACGTTGTATAATTCAGTTTCACTAGGAACAATTCCACCACCCTCCAACACTGTCAAGAGATTCAAAAGGTTTTTACTTTGTGCGGCAGCTTTTTCAAAGTAGGACTCGGGATTGAATTGACTATTGGAGCATACCCCATGTTTGTCCCACTGCCGTTGCCATAACAGATAACCCGATACATTTTCTAATATCGACGGCCAGTAAGTTGAAAGCGCAAGTTTAGTTTGCGGGCGGTGTTTAAGCTGCACACGTATGCAACAAAAATAGAATTAGAAATAATTGAGAATGTTGAAGCAGTCAAGCAGAGAATATCAAAAAACTTACATAAGCCTCGAGAGACTGAGGGGATCCGAATGTTTCGATGTTCGGGCCGCGGCAGTCTATAACAGACTCCCCGTTGTCGTCTGCTGGCCACATGCCATGCAAAGCAAACTTTTGGGATATGTCTTTAAGATTTAAGCAAGGGTAGTCTTTGCAGTACGTTGGAGGCCATGATATTACCGTTTGGAATATGGTATATGAGGGCGGCGGAGGCGGCGGAGGTGAAGGGGGAGGAGGAGGCGGGGAGCGCGGCGGTGGAGGCGGGCGCGGTGGAGGCGGGCGCGGTGGAGGCGGGCGGCGCGGTGGTGGCGGGCGGGGGCGGGGAGATGGGGGGCGGGGGCGGCGGGCGGGGGCCGAATCCCCTTGAAGACAAACACAACAAACAAGAAAGAAAATAATAAGAACGAACTTCCTCATGTTTATCTTGGTTGGAAATATGAGCTTCCGAACCCATCTATTTATCCTTTG
>BRYF01000016.1:5116483-5121483 GCA_030159135.1 Actinidia polygama | reverse complement strand
TAAAAAAAATTACAAAAGACAAAAATTAATAAATTTTAGATTGTCATTAGTGAATTCTTAAATTTTAGATTTCTGTAACTAAAAAATATAATTTGGATCAAACTCTGAAAAAAGTTCACCAAATACAAAAAAAAATAAAAAAAATTGAATACATCAAATTGGGCTTAAGTTATGTTCATACACATAATATTCCATTATTTCCTTTGATATTCCATGATATTATGCAATAAATATATAATACCATAAACAATATTAAATCAACCCGAGATCTTTACCGTTCATTCACACTCCCAAGTTAAAATCAGATTGTCCATTGTCCATTGCATGAATAAATTAGACTGAATGAGTACAAAGTGAATTATAGAATATCTCGCGCATGATGAAATAAAATGGCTTGCCTTATTAATTGATTCGATTAAGGCTTTGAAAGAAAGATAGCATTATAAGAAAGTCATTTTCGTGTATTTTGAATGAAAATCAGTTGGTTCCGTTAGGTGGACAGAAATTAATATATTATTTAAATTGCTACAATATTAATTTACATAATGTCAAAATTAACACGTTTTTCTTCTCCCTCTATCTTGTCTGTTTCTCATCAATGTCAAAAGGACGAAATGAACCCCTCCATATGCAGCGTCTCCCTCACGCGTTTTTCTTCTCCCTCTATCTTGTCTATTTCTCATCAATGCCAAGGAATAGAGGTGCAAAATGGTCCAGATCTGGCGGCCTAACCCGATTTGATCAGGGACCTAAGCGGATTCGGTCTTAGCCCACGCAAATGGAGGGTCGGAGACCCGGGGCAAATTGAAGACTCGGGGACCTAAGCAGATTCCAAGTTCAAGCAATTGTTATACAAAAATCATAAACAAACAGAAAGCCAAGAAAGAAGCAAATAGCATAAGACTACTTGGAGACTCGAGGGCGTTGTTATGCTCACGTAGTCGGTAAACTTTAATCGGCCTTAATTTTTACTGCGTAACTCCGTTTTTTTATTATAATATATTTTTGAAAAGATAGCAACAAGACGATGAATGTTTTTTAGGCCCAATAAAATGCAAAAAAATGCTTCTAAGTATGACTTTCGGCCTGTTTAGTATTTTGGGCTTATTGTTTTAGGTTTTTCGTAAGTTTTTCTTTTAACTCAATTTGTCCCGGGCCCTAGGGTTTCGTGCAGCATATTTATACTCTTGTTCGTGATATTTTTAGCAGTTTTGAAAATTTTTTCATTAAAAAAATATTTGATTGGTCAATATCTGATGCAGATAGCATAGCAGAAGACTACTTAGAGACTCGGGGGCGTCGTTATGCCCGTGTGATTGATAAACTTGAATCGGCCGTAATTTTGGCTGCGTAACTCTATTTTTCTATTATAATATATTTTCGAAAGGCCCTGGAAAATGATGAAAACGATGATCGGCCCAAGAAAATGCGAAAAAACGCTTCTAAGTATGACTTTTAGCTTGTTTAGTATTTTGAGCTTTGTTTTAAGGTATTTCGTAAGTTTTTCTTTTAACCCGGTTCCCTGGGCCTTAGGATTTCGTGCAGCATATTTATACTCTTGTTCATGATATTTTCAGCAGTTTTTGAGATTCATATAGTTTATGCGTGAGTTTGCGCCATTTACCCAATGGTCGGTATTCTTGCGAATCAACGAACGTTTGATGCCTCTTTGCCTGATATTCACTTGAATCAACAAGTTTATGAAAGAAATCCAAACCGGCATTCTTCGGAATCAAGCGTCAAAAACATCAAATGATTCACATTCAAGGAATGTGGCCGGGAAGGGCAGTGAGCTACTTTGCTGCACAGGTAAACATGAAGATGGACTGATGGAGTCTGTGTTTTTAGCAATTATCTTGTTTAAGTTGGTTTAGCTTTCTAAGATTGAAGAGAGGAACCAACTCCTAAACTTCATGAGATAAAACTATGGCACGGCTGAAGTACTGGCAAAATAGCAACCCGACCTTATTGCGGCAACAGCGTTGAACTTTTTTTTTTTTTTTTTTTTTGAACTTTTTTTTGAACGGCAACAGCGTTGAACTGGTATACCATCCAGTAAGTTCTGTATCTTTTAGAGAAGTAAAATTCAACCTTCACAAAGCTACTACACATAACATAACAGGCTGTCCTCCCCATAGGTAGTTCACAGCTTGAGGCCCTAAGAAAATATTTTATCTGATATTTATTTTAATAAAGGTTCATATTTTACTCTAAATCCAAAGAAGAAGAAAAAAAAAAACAAAATATAACATTCCAAATGTGTCGCCAAAATTTAAAAGCAAACCAAAATTTTAAAAATAAAAGTCAAACAAACCAAAAAAAAACAAAAATAAAAGTCGGATTAATTCGGGACTGGGCGGACAATTCCGTTCGAATCAGTCCCAGTCCACTTATCGGGTGGGCTGATTCCACGGGCTGGACTGAATAAGTTATTTGACTTTCGAATTGGGCTCAACCTGACCCGCCATCTACGCAAACTGGACTCAAACCTGACCGAATTTGCCCAAACCCGTAACTAAATTGGACCAAACCAAATCGATCCGACTCATTTTGCACCTCTACCTAAAAACACAGCATTAAATACTTATATTTTTAGAATGCTCTCATCGAGATTTATCAATTAACATCCACATTAAATATAAAATTATATAAAATAAAAATTTACAAATTTGAGTATAATTGATGCATATGTACAGTTTTAATACAATTAGTTTAAGTGAGCAAAAATCATAATCATTACTATTTATTCGCACCTCTCATTTCAAACGAAGCCCTCACAGCTTTACAAAAATGCAAGACTGGCGTGGAACTGGACGATGGGAGGTCCAGATGCAGTCCTCCAACGAAATTTTGTTTTTTCACTTGCAACAATTTATGAAATTACACTGCTCTCCCTTGCATTTGTTGACATTTTCATTGTTCAAGATATCCCTTTTGTTATCTATACGCTAGATTTTGGACGGAAATGACTGACGCACGGTGATGTCATTAAGTCTAATTTAGAAAATATCAATCCTACCCTAAGCCTTCATTTGCCCTTCAAATCAATTATTTTTTAAAAAAACTTCAATTTAAGAATTCACAAATACAAACAACTCTTATCCTTCTTTAACAATCTCTCTCTACGTATAGGTCCATGCATGGCAGCCCCTTTATAAACTCAATTGGTCCATGACCGTAGGTGGCTTTTGAGTTTTGTGAGATTTTGAAAAAGTTTTGTGAGATATTTGAGAAAGTTTTGCGAGAAAATTCTCTATTGTAGCAATTCACACCATTTTTTTTGATTGATTAGAGGAAGTCTTTACTTGTTTCACTTTTAGGTTACGTAAAATTTGGCTTCTTTCGTTTTCGTATTTGTTATTTTCTCTTTTGTCCGTTTGTTTTTGTATTGCAAATTTGTTTGATTCTTTTTCTTTCTGTTCGTAACCATCTTTCGTTTATAGTTATTTTGTATTTTTTTGTCACGCACAACAATTACAATGTCACATGCCATTTTTTTTGTTTTGTCTAAATTGCATATTTTCTGATATAGTCCGATATTGGTGTATTTCTTTGAGCGTGGTTTCTAATAACAACCGCATGGGAAACTATTCATTCTATGCTCACAATTTGACTTCTCCATAGTGAAAACAACAACAGCAAGAGTCATAGCAACAGCAAAAACAAAGCAGACCACTGTCCATAACACCTGCAAAAATAAGAGAGAGAGAGAGAGAGAGAGAGAGAGAGAGAGAGAGAGAGAGGTGGCAACAATTGAAATACAGTAGTGAAAACATCATTTATTGTCCATCACTAAATATGAGTTTTAAGTCTCACACAAGCTGGAGTACTGATCAAAGACATAACAAGTTCAACGCCTACGTTATTAAATTAACAACAGACATACTAAGAAAAAACAGCAACACGGCAACAGAAACAACACAGCAACAGGTCCATAGAGCATAACACCTACAAAAATACACACAAGCAGTCATTGTCAAATAACCCTTCTTCAAACCACAAATTAATGGGGCAAAATATATACTTAACCAAAAAAATAAGGCCTGAGCACTAGTTCGCGAACTGGGATTGTTCATCAGCTAGGTCAGATTGGAGCAATATTAGTTGAGAAAATCTTACCCATTTTCGGTGACAAGGGTAGGAACGACCCTCTCAATCTACTTACAGCAGCATAGGAATATTATCAACGGCCAGTTAAGTAAATCCGAGATCCTCTATGGGACCTGGCTGGCCTTGTTTTTTGCTGGGAAAAGGCGGGAATTTGATTGTTCCCTTTAGTTGTGGCCTCCCGCAACCCCTAGTGTCTTGGCTGAGAGGACATGACACGTAACCACGTGCCTTGTTGTCTAGGCATATGAAGATTTCACGGAGCATGATCACTTTGTTTATCTGCAAGCACGAAATATACACGTGATTGGTTGTCCCAACGATCCTCTGTACAGCCTTCTCTATTTGGGTCACGTTGTATAATTCAGTTTCACTAGGAACAATTCCACCACCCTCCAACACTGTCAAGAGATTCAAAAGGTTTTTACTTTGTGCGGCAGCTTTTTCAAAGTAGGACTCGGGATTGAATTGACTATTGGAGCATACCCCATGTTTGTCCCACTGCCGTTGCCATAACAGATAACCCGATACATTTTCTAATATCGACGGCCAGTAAGTTGAAAGCGCAAGTTTAGTTTGCGGGCGGTGTTTAAGCTGCACACGTATGCAACAAAAATAGAATTAGAAATAATTGAGAATGTTGAAGCAGTCAAGCAGAGAATATCAAAAAACTTACATAAGCCTCGAGAGACTGAGGGGATCCGAATGTTTCGATGTTCGGGCCGCGGCAGTCTATAACAGACTCCCCGTTGTCGTCTGCTGGCCACATGCCATGCAAAGCAAACTTTTGGGATATGTCTTTAAGATTTAAGCAAGGGTAGTCTTTGCAGTACGTTGGAGGCCATGATATTACCGTTTGGAATATGGTATATGAGGGCGGCGGAGGCGGCGGA
>BRYF01000016.1:5106483-5108983 GCA_030159135.1 Actinidia polygama | reverse complement strand
AGGATGCGAAAGTATTGGCCCTCGTTAGTCCCAAAAATGGATTGGGCCATGTTCATACAACACCTACAGTCCTATTGGCCGAATCCACTCGAAGACAAACACAACAAACAATAAGAAAAATAATAAGAAAATACTTCCTCATGTTTATCTTGGTTGGAAATATATGTTTCCGAACCCATCTATTTATACTTTGAGCAAGTGAGTGTGGTCCATGACATGCATTAATAGCCAGCCATTATACTTAATGGCTTTCAACCACATATGACCTCAAAACCCCCCACCATATCTTTGTTCATACTTTGCATTGATACATTTCATCTACTGTAAATTAGATTCTAACAAATGAAAAATATAGTGGATGATATTTGTCTTTCTCTATTTACGATTGGGCCCCTTAACCTTGATATTTCAGTTCCGTCCTTGTATCAGTTGTATGAGACTATCCATCCAGTTTTAATTGAGAAACATATTATTATAATGGGTTCAAAGTACTCTATTTAAGGTCATTTTTGAATTAAGAATTTTGTGAAGAAAAAGAAAAAAAGAAATGAATATGACCTAGTTTGGCCTAGATATTCGTTTTTTAATATTTGTTTGTAGTCGTTTGATTTTCGAGTTTTTGTTGTTTTTAGTAAAAAAAATTTAAACGTTTAATCAAAAATTTATACATTTTCGGTTCTTCTTGATGTAAGTTGTCTGAAAATGTAAATTTTTTTATCTAATTAATTTTTTTTAAAAAATCAAAAATAGTGAATTTTAAAATTTTTAGATTTCCATCATCAAGAAAAACTGAAAAATTACTCAAAATTTGGATCAAACTCTGGTAAAATTTCAGTAAATACCAAAAAAACTTTGAATACATCAAATTGGGCTAAGTTATGTTCGTACATATAATATTCCATGATTTTTTTTTATATTCCATGATAGGATGCAATAAATATATAATACAATATATAATATTAAACCAACCTGTGATCTTTTACTCCAAGTTAAAATCAGATTGCCCATTACGTGAATAAATTCGACGGCTTGGATAAGTACATAGTGAATTATGGAAGATCTCACATGTGATGAAATCAAATAGTTTGTCTTCTTAATTGGTTCGATTAGTTTTTAAAAAAATAAATAGTACTATACGAAAGTCATTTTCGTACATTTTGAATAGGAACCAGTTAATTCCGTTAATCTTATTCAAATGAATACTAACATATAGTCTAAATTGTTACATAATTAAAACTACATAGTTCAAAACTTTTACTATCAATGCCACGAAATCTTTCAGATGAAATGACAAAATTAACCCCCAGCGTATGCAACCCTCTCTTTTTCATTTCCCTCTTGTCTATTTCTCATCAATGCCAAAGGACGAAATGAACCCTCCGTATGCAGCATCTCCCTTAGGGGTGCACACGGGTCGGGGCGGGTCTGGGTTAGACTCAGAACCGACCCGACCATCCACGGTTCTAGATTTTTGGACCCGGAACCGACCCGACGCTCAAAGAGACCCGACCCAACCCGACCCACTCGGTTCCGGTTCGGTTCCTCGGTTCTTCGATTCTCGGGTTGGGTCGGGTCAGGTCGGTTCTTCGGTTCTCGGGTTGGTTCGGGTCGGGTCTTCGGTTCTCCCTAAACTTTATATAGCATAGGTAATAATCAAGTGTGCGCGAGTGCATTATATGTTTATATATGATCGGTTCTCGTCTCGGTTCCTCGGGTCTCGGGTTGGTTCCTCGGGTCGGGTCGGGTCGGTTCTCATCTCGGGTGGGTTCGGGTCGGTTCTGGGTAAAAAATATACGGACCCGAGAACCGACCCGAGCTGGACGGGTCCGAAATTTTTAGACCCAGAACTGACTCGAGACGGTGGTAGACCCGAACCAACCCGAACCAATGAGGTCGGGTCTCGGGTCGGGTCTCGGGTATTTTGTGCACCCCTAGTCTCCCTCACACATTTTTCTTTTCCCTCTTATCTTTATCCATTTCTCATACGCCTTACCCAGCTCGTCTCATGGGACCACTCAACCGATGGATTGGCTGGTCCCGACCTGAACAGGCTGGCTGGCCCGGCCCGGCCCGGCCAGAATTAGCCAGAAATAATTTTGTTTGTATGTGTTGTGTTGTGAGGAAGTATGGGCTGGATAGGATGTGAAAGTATGGTCCCTCATTAGTCCCCAAAATGGATTGGGCCATGTTCATACAACTCCTACAATCCTATTGGCCTAGTCCAGTAATTCTTTTTGCATTCTAGCAACAGAAACAACGGTTAACGTCAGGAGCGGCTAGAGAGAGCGAGTAGACGGAGACCGAAAGGGATCAGAATCTGATCGAAGAAGAAGAAGAAGAAGAAGAAGAAGAAGAAGGACATTTTAAGAGAGAGACATTCCGAGGGAGATCATAATCAGATCGAAGAAGAAGAAGAAGGAGAAGGACATTTTAAGAGAGAGACATTCCAAGGGAGATCATAATCAGATCGAAGAAGAAGAAATCTAGAGATCAGATGAGT
>BRYF01000016.1:5088983-5091483 GCA_030159135.1 Actinidia polygama | reverse complement strand
TGCTCCGCACTTCAATGACAGTGGAAACATAGGCTTTGTATAGTCGGCTGAGATAAGGACTTTTTAACTTGAAATATAATTTTGTAAATAGAGAAAAATGTGAATTAAAGTATGATTTAGTGAGTTTATATAGTTAATTGGTTGTTGATTAGCCGAGTGGGCTAAATTTATTAGTTGTTGAAAAATTACATGCTTATGTGATTAAATTTTTTAATATTGGCCAAATGAACCTCAATTGTGAAATTATGTAATTAAATGTTTAAAAGTTGACCGAGTGAATCTAAATTGTAAATTTACACGATTATTTGTTTTATTGTTGGTTGAGTGGGCCATAGTTATAGATTTATATGCTTGCACATTTTCTTGTTGAGATAGAGACATGGAATGACATTACTTTCTTTATTTTGTTATTTGGTAAAAGAAAATAATGTAAATGGGCATGCATACTTGGATAATTCAACATCTCTATTAACTTTACTGCACAATAGTATAATTTAAAGTTTTACTTTATTGCATAATAGTCTAGTTTAAAGTTGTATATTGAGTCATGTAGTCGCATTACTATAGTTGTGTGTTGAGTTCTATTCTGGCACTAGTAATTGGTCGTGCCCACGGGCAATACGTAAAAAAAAAAAAATCTTAGGCGTATTCATTAGAGTTTTACAATCTAAAAAACAGATAAGATATAAACGTTAAATAAAAGATACATTGTATCTATATACGAAGAGATATATTGCTACAAAATGGAGAACAAATTAAAAACCAATATGATTTTAAAAAAAAATGTTAGTTCTTACATGAAGAACTAATACAAATGTTAGAAAATTTAGGCCCGGTTTCGGCTAGCATTTTTAGCTCATTTAACGACTTTATTTTTTTAGTTTTCTTGTCTTCAAGAAATTATTTTCAGTGTTCGATCAGAATTTATATTTTTTTCGGTTTCTTTTGATGAGAAGAATCCGAAGAAAAAAAATTTGAAGAGCTTTTTTTATCTTCATATTCCTCTCGTCAAGAGGAACCAAAACAGTATAATATTTTGACTAAACAGTTAAAAATTTTTGCTAAAAACACAAAAATTAAAAATCAAAACAGTTAAATTAGATAAAAAGGCTAATCAAACTAAACCTTAGTCTTGCATTATTTGAGTATTGAATGGAATGTGATTTAACATTATCTGGAATCTATTAATTTAATGACGGAAGCTTTATACAAAATTTTACATCAGTACATTAGATTAATTTACAATTTTCTTTGGTGGAGGGTTTCATCAAAATGTCCAATAAGGTGGTGACTCTAAGAGCTAGACTCTTCAGGAATTATCTTTTAGTGGGTGCTATATAGTAGGTTATTCAATCATGTAGTGTTAACTCGCGGACTCGCATATTGATAGTGATACATACTCATACTCCAGGGGACAGTGTGTTCAGGTCTAAAAAGCACACTCATTAACCTTTGTTCTTAAATGCGCAGACTCGCACATTGACAGTGACATATACCCACGCTCTAGACACTGGGTACAGTTCACCCAGACCTAGAAGGCACGTCCATCAACTTTTGTTCTTAAATGCGCAGACTCGTACATTGGTGGTGATATGTACCCACATTTCAGACACTGAGTACGGTTCGTCCAGACTTAAAAAGACAAGCCCCTCAACATACTAATATTCTTAAACACCCGAATAATTGATAATTTGAGAAGATTTAAACTTGAGACTTAAAATTGAAACTCCCAACTCTTTGCCATCAAACCAATCCACATGGTTAATTTTGTTTTGGGTATTTCATCACTTGCAATTAAAGTGGCAGGAAGAATGCAATCACAAGTCATAACCCACGAGATGCAAGTGCGTGAGGCCCATGCGAATCTCAACTTCATTTTGTTGTTTCTGGCTTTTGGAGCATTGGTGAATAGTTTAGATACGACTGTAGCTTCCCAAAAATTCTCCAATGTACTGGTAATCATTTTTTTTTTCTTTCTAAATTTCACCATTCTCTGAGGAAAAGTTCAATTTTGGTTCTTATAGTTTTAATGTGATCAATTCGAATTCTGTAGTATCCAATCAATTTCAACATATTGCCTCCAAGTCCATTAAAAATATTGACAAAAATACAATTCCCTTTAGCTTTTTCAAATTGATTTAATACTAGTATAAGATTGTGATTGTTTAAATTAAAACTGTAGAGAGCAAAATAAAACTTTTTCTAAACTACAACAACCAATGATGAAATCTACCTTGTCTCTACCTAAGTAAATTGAATTAGTCCTCTCATCTCTCACGCTCAATGGGCGATAGTTGTTGAGCGTGAAACATATTGATATTTGTGAAATATGTATAAAGATCTATAGAAGTATATTGAAACATATAAAAATATTGAAACATGTAAAAAGTATATAAGTATTCTTAAAAATGATATATTAGTAAGTATGATTAGCATAATCGGGTAAAAATAAAATGGGTCAATTCGATTGTTTCAGTCAGCAATTTTGTGTAAATAGCAT
>BRYF01000016.1:5076483-5078983 GCA_030159135.1 Actinidia polygama | reverse complement strand
GCCTAGATATTCGTTTTTTAATATTTGTTTGTAGTCGTTTGATTTTCGAGTTTTTGTTGTTTTTAGTAAAAAAAATTTAAACGTTTAATCAAAAATTTATACATTTTCGGTTCTTCTTGATGTAAGTTGTCTGAAAATGTAAATTTTTTTATCTAATTAATTTTTTTTTAAAAATCAAAAATAGTGAATTTTAAAATTTTTAGATTTCCATCATCAAGAAAAACTGAAAAATTACTCAAAATTTGGATCAAACTCTGGTAAAATTTCAGTAAATACCAAAAAAACTTTGAATACATCAAATTGGGCTAAGTTATGTTCGTACATATAATATTCCATGATTTTTTTTTATATTCCATGATAGGATGCAATAAATATATAATACAATATATAATATTAAACCAACCTGTGATCTTTTACTCCAAGTTAAAATCAGATTGCCCATTACGTGAATAAATTCGACGGCTTGGATAAGTACATAGTGAATTATGGAAGATCTCACATGTGATGAAATCAAATAGTTTGTCTTCTTAATTGGTTCGATTAGTTTTTAAAAAAATAAATAGTACTATACGAAAGTCATTTTCGTACATTTTGAATAGGAACCAGTTAATTCCGTTAATCTTATTCAAATGAATACTAACATATAGTCTAAATTGTTACATAATTAAAACTACATAGTTCAAAACTTTTACTATCAATGCCACGAAATCTTTCAGATGAAATGACAAAATTAACCCCCAGCGTATGCAACCCTCTCTTTTTCATTTCCCTCTTGTCTATTTCTCATCAATGCCAAAGGACGAAATGAACCCTCCGTATGCAGCATCTCCCTTAGGGGTGCACACGGGTCGGGGCGGGTCTGGGTTAGACTCAGAACCGACCCGACCATCCACGGTTCTAGATTTTTGGATCCGGAACCGACCCGACGCTCAAAGAGACCCGACCCAACCCGACCCACTCGGTTCCGGTTCGGTTCCTCGGTTCTTCGATTCTCGGGTTGGGTCGGGTCAGGTCGGTTCTTCGGTTCTCGGGTTGGTTCGGGTCGGGTCTTCGGTTCTCCCTAAACTTTATATAGCATAGGTAATAATCAAGTGTGCGCGAGTGCATTATATGTTTATATATGATCGGTTCTCGTCTCGGTTCCTCGGGTCTCGGTTGGTTCCTCGGGTCGGGTCGGGTCGGTTCTCATCTCGGGTGGGTTCGGGTCGGTTCTGGGTAAAAAATATACGGACCCGAGAACCGACCCGAGCTGGACGGGTCCGAAATTTTTAGACCCAGAATTGACTCGAGACGGTGGTAGACCCGAACCAACCCGAACCAATGAGGTCGGGTCTCGGGTCGGGTCTCGGGTATTTTGTGCACCCCTAGTCTCCCTCACACATTTTTCTTTTCCCTCTTATCTTTATCCATTTCTCATACGCCTTACCCAGCTCGTCTCATGGGACCACTCAACCGATGGATTGGCTGGTCCCGACCTGAACAGGCTGGCTGGCCCGGCCCGGCCCGGCCAGAATTAGCCAGAAATAATTTTGTTTGTATGTGTTGTGTTGTGAGGAAGTATGGGCTGGATAGGATGTGAAAGTATGGTCCCTCATTAGTCCCCAAAATGGATTGGGCCATGTTCATACAACTCCTACAATCCTATTGGCCTAGTCCAGTAATTCTTTTTGCATTCTAGCAACAGAAACAACGGTTAACGTCAGGAGCGGCTAGAGAGAGCGAGTAGACGGAGACCGAAAGGGATCAGAATCTGATCGAAGAAGAAGAAGAAGAAGGACATTTTAAGAGAGAGACATTCCGAGGGAGATCATAATCAGATCGAAGAAGAAGAAGAAGGAGAAGGACATTTTAAGAGAGAGACATTCCAAGGGAGATCATAATCAGATCGAAGAAGAAGAAATCTAGAGATCAGATGAGTTGTGTCACGCCCCGGTCAAACCAAGACCCGGCCACGTAAGCAAACAACTCAATTGCGGAATAATATGACAAATATACTTGTCATCTCATCAGAGTACAACACATCAATCTCTCAAGTAGAACCAAGCTCTCCATGAGCTATACAAAACAAATAATATCCCAAATACAATATCCTCACAAAGTCAAAATAATATTACAATTTCCAAAATACATGTCAACATGTTTATTAAATGAAATATTTAACTGGCATCCTCATGCCTCACGATTCAGGGTAACCCTTGGTACCTGAAATTCATTTTATAGTAAAGGTGAGTTACCTTGAAAAGATTTAACAATGGCCTTGAAGTTTCAAGCCAAAACCATGATACATAATCATATAATGAAAACATGATGCAATAAAATATGTTTTCATCCATATCAAAATATACTTTTGATTTTCAATCTACGATTTCTTAAATCAACAAGTTCTCAAATTCCCGACCTTTCTCAAAAAGCAATCATCCAATAATTTTTCAAATTTTCTAGGCTTTCTCAAAAGCAATAATCCAATTTATGATTTTTTTTTTCCAATGATTTTAACCTC
>BRYF01000016.1:4923983-4926483 GCA_030159135.1 Actinidia polygama | reverse complement strand
CGTATAGCGCTCGTGTTGGTTTTAATTCTAGTGATTTTAGTTTGAGGTTTTGAATAGTTAGTTTCCCTTGAGCTAACAATAGAATGTGCAACAAAGAAGATAAAAACGTGTAAAAAATGTGTATTTATTCCAAAATTAAAAAACCCATATGCAAAAATTATTCATTGTTAGTTTAGATCGGAATATTAATTTAGGGCTCGTGTTGTGCTAGTGCTGGCCCACAATTATATTTTGGGGGGCCAATATAAAGATCACCCACCTGTATGGGGGACAAACTTTTGCTAACCATCCAATATTCCAATTCCAACGAGAGGGGGTCAATTATGTACTTTGATGACGTAGACCAGGGCTTGTTTTTGGACTAACATGATGATATTGGCTTGACCGGGGCATCCAAATCTTGAAATCTGTGTGCCTTACATTTTTGCTTTGAGAGATTATCTAAATGGTAAAATGTCACTATTGGTCCTTTTAGTTTGACCAAAGTTTACTTTGGTCTCTATAATTTTAATTTAAAAAATTAAGTCTTTTCAGCTTGAATGTAGTTCTAATGTAGTTCCTTTGATCAATATTCGTTAAGAATTTAGATGAAAACTGAGCACATAAATCTATATATGACCATTTTTAAGGACCAAAGTAAAACTTTGATTAAACTACAAGGACTAATGATGATAAAATTACCCAATAAGAGTTGGTCATGTGATCCTTATGCACCCCCTTTCTATCCAAATTTCTAATAAGTATTGATTAGAGACTGCATTTAAACTAAATTAAAACTAAAATCTTAATTTTCAAATGAGAATTGTAAGAACTAAAGTAAAACTTTGGTCAAATCACAAGGACCAATGGTGCAATTTTCCAGTATCTAAGATGCAATTCATTCAAAATCATGGTGAATGGACAAGTCCCCATTTGGACTTCTCCAAACTAATCTCAATTATTATATGGTAGTAATTGTCATTTGAGTTCAATATATTATCCAAAATTAGCTTCCTTTGTTAGGCCCTGTTTGGTGGTCCAATCTATTAGACTTTCCAATTTTTTTTCTTCCTGGCTAACAAATGATCATGCGTTGTTTTTATATATGATAGCTTACTTTTCCCAATAATAAAAAATAAAAATCAAGGTTCCACCACCCCGTCACCACCTTACAGATTCGCCACCATCTTTCCACCACACCCCCGTCGTATTTTATTGTATTGGTTTTCTTTTTCTAGTTTTTAGTCGAGAGTTTTGCTTTCATCTTATTTTGTTTTTAATGGGTTAATTTTTTTTCTCTTTCAATAACCAGCATGGGAAAATTGAAAAAAAACAACTACTAATATATGAATAATATAAGAAATCAGGTAATTAATCTCGTTTGAATAATTTAGGGCATTTGGATTTAATAATTAGTCAGGGATTAGGGATGACAACGGGACGGATTTGAGATAGATATCTCAAATCTCATCCCTACCCCTGCTATCAATAGACATTCTTATACTCTATCCGATTTCCGACATAGATTAAATCAATCACCCTATCTCCATCTCCTACAGAAATCGAATTTTTTCACTCCGTCCCCGTTTCTTTTTTTTCTCATCAACTACAAGCTATTTACTTTCAACCATAACAAAAATAAAACAAACTAACATAATAACAATGAATAACTTTCACTTGGTAAAAAAGACCCTCTTTGTTTTTATTCTTATATATTTAAGATTTATTATAAATAAATAATATAAAATATAATAAATAAAATATATATTACTCTAGTGGGACGGAAGCGAACGGAGAAATGTGAAACTATCCCCATCTCGTCCCCCAAAAATTATATTTTTTTTCTCGTCCTCACCCCATTTTCGTAAAAGTATGCAAATATTCAAAATGGAAGTGTTAAATGCTTTTGCAGGTTAGGAGGCCCCATGCCACTTTTGTCCGCTCCATGAAAGTCTCTGGTTCACAGCATGGCACGTCTTTGACGCTTAGCTCGAAGAAATAGTACTCTCCACCAGAAAGTAAAAAAAAATATCTCAAAACTATATGAGAAATAAGAGTAAAATGTAAATTTAATTTAAGATTACATTTTTTTGTAAATTTTACTGACTATTTTTGACAAATACAGTCACATTCTCAGTAGTCTTAGAAATAAAACTGACTCTCTTACTTTTAAAACTAATGTCAAGATTTTTTTCATGAAACTCATATTTGTGCAAAAAAAAAGGCAAACTTGTCATTTGATTTAGGACTTCTATTTTTTTTCTCAATACACTCGTTAAGATAAATAAATAATTTTTCTATTTTTTTTATAAAATAATCGATAAATAATTTATTTTTTAAGTATGTTTAGATTAGGAGTACTTAACAACTAAAATATTTAGATTAATTTTTTTTAAAAAAAAATATTGATAATGACATTTTATTTTTTAAGTACATTTTCATTAGAAGACTTAAAAAAATACTTATTGATAAAAAATAAAATAGTTTACAAATAAATTATATTCTAAGAATAAATAGAAGA
>BRYF01000016.1:4893983-4901483 GCA_030159135.1 Actinidia polygama | reverse complement strand
AATCCACACGAGTTGCGGGTAGGGGCGATTTTTTTAATGTTATGCTGCTTTCGGGTGTTGGTTTTGAAAAACTCGTCCCGCCTAGTTGCCACTATGGAACAATTTTATTTTAATAAATAAATTTAGCACTCATTGGTTTGTTAAGAGTCAACATTTTTATTTGGCGTTCGGTTTGGGCTATGTTTTTTTTGTTTTTTTTTTACTAAATTTTTTTAAACACCCAAGTGATATTTTAGTTCGATTTATTTTGGGTTTTTTCCACTAGATAATTTAGATCATAATGGTGAAATAGGAAGTGCAACTTTGTTCACTTGAGTGAACATCATTACTGTCCAATCTATTTGCCCAAATATACGAGGCCCACTTGAAATAGTGGAGCGAGTTACATTTAAAGTAGGCCACATTCATTTAGACCAATGAAAAAATAAATAATATTTAAAAAACTTATTAAATGAGTTCACGTAATTACACTTTAAAACAGGAAAATAAGAGCATCTCTAGCGCTACTATATATTTTACCTAACCAAAATAAAATAAAAAAGTACCATTTTTATTTTGCATAAGTCTCTTTTTCATCCATGAGCTTCAACACTACTCTTTATTTTGGCTAGTCATTCAGGATCCCGGGTTACTGTGGTGTGGGAAGGCACCGCAGGATTGCAGCGAGACAAAACCCGAACCCCCAAAACGACGTCGTTTTGAAGTGAATACATTTGGAGATAAAACGACGTCGTTTTGGTTGGAATTTTTTTTTGTTCTCCAAGGCCCCAAAACGATATCGTTTTGGACTCCTTGCAGGGTTGCAGAGAGTTGCTACCCGCAAAAAATCCTCATCCAGTCATTCGGAGATATGTCATCTTTTAATTTGCATTGTCCAATGAGAGAGCAAAAATGATGAGAGAGAAAGAAAGAGATGTAATGAATTGACTAATTGTAACTAGCAAAAATTATCAATTATAAAATAGCTATGTTGACTAATTCTATATTTTAGTCAATTATAGATTGACTAATTTTAAATTTTAGTCAAAATTAAAAAAACTTAAATTGGAAAAACTGGGCCCCTCCTAAGATCACTCTTCTTTTGTATATTTGTATTTTACTCAACAAGAGTGATATTGTTTGGTCTTTGGTGTATGAAGAAACATCATTTTTGTATTGAAATTGGGTATATTTGAATATTTCACTTTAATTATTTATGTTTGTCCTTAAACGATCGATTGTGTCTATATCGCACTTCAGCTATTCAATTTTTGTCAATTTGATATAATTACAGATTTTTCGTCCGGACTAAAAAATGGAGCGTATGATATTATTTAGGGGTACAACTGAACATATTAATATGGTTAAAGAGTAATTATGACTTTTTTTATGCAAAAGATCACGCGTAACTCATGTGATTTATGTATTGAAGTATAATTTTTTTACTGTGTAAGTGTATATATGAGGTGTGTGTATATTTTTTGTGGGAGATTTTCTTCTAACCAAGTGAAATGTCGGTCCTACCCCACAAATATTATACAAACAGCCGTTCGTCCATTTTTCTTACCATAATTTAGAAAAAAATATGTAATTAGACCAAATTGACAAAAAATAAATAATTGAGAGACGAAATAGACACAATCAATAGTTTAAAGAACAGTTTGGATATAGTTTATAAGGTAAAAGTGGAATAGACCCATTGAAATTTTGCTTTTCGACAAGCAGCAGCGTCCGAGAAATTGCTTCTGTTGAGAAGGGTCAGAGGGGTAACATTGTGTCCTGAAACGAGACTGTAAAAAGCAAAAACCGATCAAGTTTCACTGTTTCAGAGTTTTTTTTGTGTAGCACGAAGCTTCCGGAGTCCGAAGCTTAGAGAGAGAGAGAGAGAGAATAGCCATCAAGATCCAAACAACTTAGTCATGAGTCAGCATTACTGTCGTACTCAGGTCCGGCTATGAAATTTTCAGGAACCTAAGCAAAAAATCAATTTGTGTCCTTCATTTTTAAATAAACGCTACAATTACAAAAAATATAAATCGTCCTAAACAAAAAAAATTAACAACAAATTCGTGCAAAATCAAACAAAACACACTTAGAAAGATAAAATTCAATCAATGAAATTCTGTTTGTACCTCTCTCTCTATATAGATACAGCAGAAACACTTTAATTTTCTCAATCCACCTTCAAAATCTCTCATAGAAATGCCTCAAATTCTACTAAAATCCGCAACAACGATCGTCGAATGTTACCAAAAGTTCAAAATCAAGACCAAATTGCACATAATTTTAAAAAAAATTGCGAAAGAATTCAATCCGGATAACTTATTTTTCTTTAATTTCACAGCTAATGCAGCAGCAAAAACCCTAATTCATTTTATTAAATTAGTTGGGACTATTTGGACTAAATAATTTAGTATTTATTGGGCTTTTGGGGGGCCTATTTTTGGGTTTTTTGGTTGGTTAGTTGGTTGGTTGGTTGGTTGGTTGGTTGGGGTGGGAGGGTGGGGGGGTGGGGGGGGGGGCTTGGCCCAAGGGCCGGTGCTGGTCGTACTATTGGTTCATCTTCGTAATTCGAATTATTCATTTTGTAGAATCTTTTATTGAACATATGTTCATAAAAAAAAATCAAATCGATCAGACATTAATATCTTTATAACTAAATGATATTTGTGGACGGAGAGTATATTCAAAAAGATTATATAATCTATGGATGGTTATTTGCAATCTGTGTCTGTGGTACAAGTTTTAATTACAATGTAATGTTATGATTGCTAGGTAAGAATCTACTAGTTCTAAGATGGTGTTTTCACTTGGACACTTAATGGTTGCATTTGTTTGGTTGATTATTTTGGAATCTAGTCCTGGTTAAAGCCAAACAAAATAAGTTTTTTTTGGGATTTATATAGTTGATTTTGTTTTCGAATTTTTTAGTCTTTTATAAATAAAAAAAAAATTTTATCAAAATTTTATATATTTTTAATTTCTCTTAACGAGAGAAGTCGGAGATTTTAGGGTCATAAATTTTTTTATAAAATAAATAAATAATTTACCAATCATGATTCAACTGAGTAAAAGGGAAGCGAATACATACATGATCATTATGTTATGCTGAACTTTTAATTGTGTCCATTGAACACTACTAGAAGGAATTATTGACTCGTTGGAACAGGTAACTAGGGGTAGGCTTTGTTATGGTTTCCTAATATAAAAATGGACGGTCATGGGAGTGATGGGTGTTGGAAAATAATACTGATAAATGGAAAGTAAAGAAAAAAAGTAATTACAGACAGTCGTATCGTGCTACACTCTTCTTAAAGAATAGTTTGACACCACTCGGAGTTATTTTAATACCAACTGACAAACTAAGCTTATGTCCATATAGGTAATTCGGTCTTGTTAATGCACATTTTTCACAAATATTTATATATATTTTTTACATATTTCAATATTTTAATGAATATTTATGGACTTTTAACACTTATCAAAATATTTTTAGTTTGTTTTAATGAGTGGTGGTTAATTTAACATATTTCTAGGTAATTTCTGATTTATAAAAACCATATGTAAATTTCTTGAAAGTAGTAGAAAGTGATGTTTGGCAATCCTTGGAAAGATTAGGTTACCCTTGTATCCTATTTTGTTGACTCACAATCTTTGTATACCCTTGCCCTTCTCTCTTTCTCTTGAATTCTCTCTCTTCGGCTATGTATTTTATTAGAAATTCTTTGAATCTAGTGTTAGAGAAAATATCTTATATTCAAAATTTTCACAATGCATTGATAGTGTATACTTACATATAATAAATTCAGTAAATATTTAAACTCCACATTTTATAAGTATGCGCTAGTGCTAGCACCAGCACATCAGAGTATGCGCTATCAATACACTGACAAAAATACGTTATTCCTATCATTTTGGAGAGAAATTTTATGGACACGACTTTTTAAAAGTTTAACATTCGAATATTACTATAAAGTTTGTTGAATAGGGTCACACCAAAGACTTTTTCTCGTTTATCTGAATAATTCATCTTGTAGAATTGAGGAGATTTTATGAAAAAAAACTCAAGAATATCAAATATTAAATGTCACATGATCAAATCATATTTGTCTTAAATAAATAGTCAATTAATTATGAAAATCAAAATTGTTGCAGAGATAAAAACTACTAAATTTATATGGCTACCGATATCTGAATCTAACTTATTTTTTTCACCCATACTCTTCTCAACGATTTTTTATTTTCTTGATTGACAATTTGGGATCTTGAATGTAGATTGGGGATCGAAAAAGGCTTAAATCCTATCAATTATACAATAAATTTCAAATAAGGAATTTTAAAGAAGCCATGTCCAATTCTTATTGGCATACTTTGGTAACCAATGAGTGAAGCCAAAATAACATTTTATAATATTGAAAAATATGATAAAAAAATTAACTTTATTTGTTTGGAATGACTAAAAATCTATTTACTTTTTTTTTGCTTTCAATTAAAAAAATAGTAATGGCTACTAGCTAGGTTTACTAAACAATTTTGATACTTTCACTTTTGACTCAAATATAAAAATTAAAATAAAAAATCAAACTTTTTGTGTTGCATGACTAAAAATTATCTAGTCTTTTTTCTATAAATTAGTAAAAATATACTAATGGCTACTACGTTTATTAAACAATCTAGGCGTAACGGGCCCTAAAAAACTATGCTGAAAAATTATCCATCCAACCAAAAAACAAGGCCAAATAGAATTAAAAAAATAGATATTTTTTACCAAACCATATTTAAAAAATCTAGGCTAAACGGTACCTAAGAAATTCTTTGCTATCATAAATTCGGAAAATTATTTAGTGCTCTTAAAGCAAATCTTAGTGATGCTCTAACATTGGAGTAATTGGTCTAAATAGTGAGATTTACTACTTTTTTGTGTAAGTATATAATGACCAACATATGCACGTGTCATTTATTGAATACTGTAAAGTAATTATATTTTTAGACTTTTTCTCGTCAATAAATATTTAAAAACTATAAAATCATAATTAAACGGTAATTAAAAAAGTTTTTCGAGAAGATTAAAAAATTCAAAAATTAAAACAAATATAAAAAATCTCAATTACATGCCTTTTTTCACAAACTTTAGTAGATTAGCTATTCCTACAAGATTTAATTTTGTTCATTCACCTAATAAAACAAATGAACACGAATTCTTTTTTTATTAATTTATTTCAACTTGTTCAAGTGATTTAAATGATTACATCTTATTATTCCAGGGTACTTTCAACCAATGAATTCCTAATTAAGGTAGCGTTTAATGAGGCCTAATTTCATGTAATTGATTTATTTATTTTTAAATATCTTTTTAATTTTTTTATAAAAAAATAATTTATTAATTTTTTTTGATTCCCTAATAAACATGAATCAAAAAGCAAAAAAAAAATACCAAATATAATAATTATTTAAAAATTATTATTTATTCGGGTAGTCCACTCTGATACTGTCAAAATATTTTAACCTGAAATAGCCTTGCTGAGAAAATTGCTACGGTTTTTAGGATTTGAATGATTTTTTTTTAATTTCTAAAATAAAATAAATAATTTAAATTCGATTTATTTTAAATTATGAAAACTTTTGTTGGTTTAAATTTTGAGACGGTTAAGGTCAAAGTGTAAAAGTGAGAAGTGTTGGGCACAAACAGAAGTTCCATTCCCACTAAATTCGATTGTCAGAGAATTCTTTGTCTGATTCGTGATTATTCACTCACTCATCAAACATTTTTCATTGTCATTTACAGTGGATCTCACTGGATCAGATGGGCTCGATGCACCGAATGCATACGTGGCAAAGCGATACTGACAAAAACGCCGCCATGTATGCTACCCCCATACGGCTCTCCCTGCTCGTTATCTCCACGCGCCTTCGCCTTTCGGGACATTCATTAACCAATTTTTTTTTTTATAACTAGTATTTGAGTTTTTTTTATGAATGTGAACGTTTTTATGCTTTTCCGTTTCCTCAGAAATATAAAAATATAAAAATAAACTTAATTTAAAAAAAAGTTTATTAGAGATAAAATTAAATATTTTTAATAAAAAAAACTAGGTTAAATTGGGTCATAATTAAAGCTTTTACGTTTTCAAATTTTATAATCTAAAAACTATAATTTTTTGATTAATTAGAAAAAAATTAAGCACAATAAATCCTAAACTAAAATATACTAAACCCTAAAATATTATTATGTTAGTTAATTACTATGTCTGTCAAAATATTAAGATAACCCTTCTTGGCAATAGCCTATTTGGCTCTTTCTATGATGCAAAGTGTACAGTGAAATAGTAAATTATTTAAATTTGTTTAAAAAATTTATTAAAATTTAAAAAATATGTTAGAGCTTAGTTTATTTATCTAGTAAATTAATTTTAAACAAGTTTAATCGAGTCTGAATAACTTATATTTTTTAAATATTATAAGTTTATTGAGTTCAGTAATAAATTGTTCAAACTTAATTTAAACACTTAACACAATTTAAAACTATGTCTGAGTTAATTTATTAATCAAATAAATAAAAATCTCAAACGAACCACGAGTCGATCTCGAATTGTTTGGTTGGTTTATCACCCTGCCGACAAATGAAAGAGGAAAGAGAGAGAGAGAGAGAGAGTGATATCCACGCTCCATTCGTGAAGGTGGAACTCCTGCCTTTGTGTCTTTGATATGGTGGGTTCGATAATTAGGCCCACGTGGTGGTGGGGTCCCGAATATTTACAAGTCGAGCCCACGTGACCCTACAGTTTTTCTTTATTTCGTACTTTTCGATTTTTGTCTTTTCTCCTAGAAATATACATACGTATGCAACCTTTCCTTATTTGTATTTTTTTCGTATTTACTTAGATTTTTCTAAATAGATATTTTTTTTGTATTTTCAAACTCCTCTTATAAAGAGGAACAACGAAAGTATAAAATCTTGATCAATCAGTAAAAAAAAATCACTAAAAATAAAAAATTCAAAAACCATAGCAGCTAAAAAATTCAAAAAAAAAAACATTATACCAAACAAGGCAATGACTCAATTTGAATTAAGTTTTTATGAGATCTTTTATCTGTTTTTGTTTCTAAGATTTTTTTGTCGTTAATAATAATTTTTTTTACTATTTGATCAAAATTTTATATATTTTTAATTCTTTTTGAAGAGAGAAATTATTAAATTTAAAATTTCTATTCAACTTGAAAAAAGTCAATTTAAAAAATAATCAAATTTGAACTAAACCTTTAAATTATCAGATTCATCTCGTCAAGGGTTTAGAAAATTTCAACTTTCAAAAGAATTTCATGAAGTTTGAACAAAAAATTTACATTATCAGATTCCTCCTGAAAAGTTTTGAAAAAAAAATAACTTTTTAAAAACTTTCATCAAATTTTAACAAATTCTTATATTTTAAGAATTCTTTCGTCGAAGAACTAGAAAATCATAAATTTTTGATTCAATGTGAATTTTTTTTAGTAAAAATAAAAAACTTAAAAACATAGGAG
>BRYF01000016.1:4773983-4776483 GCA_030159135.1 Actinidia polygama | reverse complement strand
TTTGTCCCAAACCAACTCTTTGTCCTTTACTTACAAGATTGAGTAGGGGCAATTCAGATAATCGCCAAAATGGAGTGTTTTTGGTGAGAGTAAGGAGTGCAAAAATCATCCCCATTTGGCAATCACATATAAAGCCTCAGAGCAGGGGTTAAGCAATAAGCAAGGGACTTAATAGCCTTCCTCCCACATTTTGTTTTGTTTTTGTCCTGCTTTCTTGCTTTATAGTATGTTTTTTGTTCTCTGATTTTTGGAAGCTGCATCATGATGCTGATGGGAATCCTATACAATGTAAATGACAAGACTATATATATCAGTGTTTTTGGTTTCTGTTTTTGTGTTCCAACTTGTTGGGAAGGAAGAGTAGGTTAGTACTGTAGCCATGTGACTTTTGGTGAGATGGTATAATTAATCACTTTCCTTCTCTTAAATTTTTTGGGTATCTCTCTTTAGCATATAG
The DNA here is from genome assembly GCA_030159135.1 of Actinidia polygama. Lineage (NCBI taxonomy): Eukaryota > Viridiplantae > Streptophyta > Magnoliopsida > Ericales > Actinidiaceae > Actinidia > Actinidia polygama. Next base: position 4,776,026 of record BRYF01000016.1, on the reverse strand, counting down.
TAATAGAATGGTTTCATAGTTGTCAACTGATGTGAGATTAAAATTGAAGGCCGAGTAAAGTTGCTCTATTGTAACTAGCGGTTACGGGTTTGAATCGCGAAAATAGTCTACTTGCTTGCAAGGATAAAGTTGTGTACATCTAATCCTCCCTAGACTTTGTAACGGCAGGACAAGTTATTTTCTCACGTGGGATTGAAATTATGGAAGACGAACCATCAAAATAAAAAAATTCTGCCATCATATGATCGGATTAGTTTGTATTTTCATTAAGATTTTATTTGAATTAAGAATTTTGAAATGGACTTGTTGAGGAAAAAAATTAAATTTGAATTGTTAATTATTTTTTTTAACTTTACTATTTTCTTTCACTAAATTCTTAATTTAAACACAACATAACCTAAGTATGGAGGATATTGTCATCCTTGAACACAAAGGCATTATCCATCTATCTCCCCATGGTACTTTTGTTATTGCCTATTTAGTGTATAGCTATAGATCCATTTGATATGTTTTATCGAAGGTTAACATTTTTCTAAGAAAAAAAGAATTTACTGATTTCAAAAACAAAGAAACTTTATCATTATTTTCGCCCAAAAAAATAGAAAGGAGAAAAAATTATGCCAATTACATACATAAATAAAATAAGAGAAATTTTACTATTGCTCCTCATCATCCACAATATTTATAATATAAAATATAACTCTTTTTGAATCTAAATACTCTCTCCCATAATTTACGGTTGAATTCATTTGAGTTAATTTAATGACTGAGATTTTACATGTGATTATTTTTTTCTCTCCAAATATATCACTTTCTTCGTTTTAAAAGTGTGAGGTTTACATAGATTTTGATCTAATTGACAAAAAATCTCTAAAGCTTAGTATATGTTTTACTCATTGAATCATTTTTTTATTAGTCCTCACAAAAAAAATAACTAAAACACACATTTTTTCTTCTCATTTCTCCCAAACTAGCAATATTTTTTTAAATTTATTATACTTTTTAATTTGTTCTTCATTTTGTAGCAATGTATCTCTTCATATATTCATATAATGTATCTTTTATCTGATATTTATAACTTATCTATTTTTTATGTTATAAAATTCTAACGATTACGCTCAAAATGTGATCTTTTTTATTTTTGCGTAGCCATAAAAACGAGCTATTACTATAACTATAGATAGAGCGATTACTATAACTATAGATAAGCATTTTTTAAAATCCCAACCCATGTGATCATAATAATAGTTTTTTGATTCAATAAATAAATAGTAGGTGAGACAAGCTGTTGCAGCCTGTCAGAATTGATTGTGATTTTTAGGAAGCAATCTCTCTAGGTTTTTGAGATATAGGATTCATTTGGAATGCTTAAAAGTTAGTTTTTTTTTTAAATTTGTTATTAAAAATATTATTTTTAATTATTTTTTTGTTTTTCTAGTTTTACTTTAGCTAAAACTAAGTAAATTAGCAAAATTAAAAATGCAAAAAAACTAACTCTGATTGATTTTTTTGCTTATTCTAAGCAAAAAAACCAACCAAAAAACTAAAAAAACTGATGCCAAACGGAGCCATAGCCTTACTATATTTTAAGATAGAAGCAAATAATTTTGTGGATTATTAATGTCTATTCTTGGGACTCAAATTTGAGATTTTTAACTGTTTTTTTTGTCAATGTCTTATTATTTCTTTTTTCACGAAAAGTATAATAAAAAAAAAGACAAAGTCTTGAATGATAGGAGGAATTGTGAATGCTTTAAATTTATATCCAAATATCTTATGCATATTAAATTAGATAATAATTTTTATCATGGCCAACTTTAAAAAACCCCATGCATTGAATTGGGTTAATGTTAGTTATATCTTATGTACCCCGTGCATTTAAAATGTTTTACGATTGAACATTTTTGTTTGACTTGCACTCATGATATATATAACCTGCACCTCGGCATGTTAGACTCGCATCAATAACACGAGATCGTAGAAGGGTGTTTGCAACGTGGCTGACGATGACAGGTGAATTGGAGCTTGAAAGAGATGGAGAAA
>BRYF01000016.1:4673983-4676483 GCA_030159135.1 Actinidia polygama | reverse complement strand
TTCAGTGGTTTTTCCAGTGTTTTGTCAGAAAAAAAAATTATTCATTGATCCGTTTTGAAAAGATATAAATTGAAAATATAACATTTTCAATTAAAATATAAGACTTTTTTGTTACAATTTTCAAAATTAATATTAAAATTTGGATTTTAATTTGTGAAAACTTGTGTTTGTGTTATAAAAGAGTTATGTTCTTTGGTATTGCATTTTTCAGAATCATTGCAAATTGCTTTTTTGAAACTTATTTAGATTTGGATGATGTTTTTCAAAACCTATTTCTCACAAATTTTCTATAACAACGTACATTTTTGTGAAAACATTAAAAATATATTTTTTAAATTCTCAAAACTTTTCATGTTTCATTTTAAAATAACTATAAAAAAAAATCAATCAAAAAGATGTAATTTTAAAGAGTTTTAATTTAAATTACATCGTTTTAAGGGATAAGCACATTACTCACACTTTTGAGGGTCAGCACCTACAAACAAGTCACCAAGGTTTTAAAGTTTGCAGATAAGGTCATAAAGTTAAAGATCACAATTATAATATTTCTTGTGTTCTGATTTCTACACTCCTCTTTTTGCATTCTACACTTTAAATTTTATCTTTATTAGGTAAAATTACAAAAATACCCTCAAAAATCAATGTAAAAGAGAAGGATATTTTTATAATTTTACCTAATAAAGACAAAATTTAAAGTGTAGAATGTAAAAAAAAGAGTGTAGAAATCAAAACCCTATTTCTTACTTGTAAAATAAAGGAAACAGCTAGCTATGGGGAACTATTGTTTGATATGGGAACTAACAATTTACAAAACCACCCCCATAGTCTTCTATATATATGTATATAAATTTACACACACACGTATTTAAAAAAATATTATTTTTTGAGAAATTCTCAGAAAATAAATTTTGAAAACCATTAATCAATTTTTTTTCCTAAAAACTATTTCATAAAGCCGATTCTAAAAATTACACCAAACAGAGCCGCTTCAGGGTATTTTAGGGACAAGTCAAAAAAATTAGATATACTTATTTTAGGGTTTCAAATATTATATATATGTGCGTCAGAATGTGATCTTTTGTGGTATTTCCATTTGAAACCAAAACTCCACCATTGTATCTAGGAGCTTCAGAATGTGATCTTCTGTTCATTTATTTTGGATGATATTTCTTATATAAATATTCATGATATTTTCAGTATAAATATTCTATTTTATTTTTGCTTGGGACGAACGAATTAATCCCTTCAAAACGTGAGAGATGACCACACCACAAAAGGACACAAGAATGGCAAAAAAATCCAGCAATGCAATAGCCAACAACAACCACCGCCCAGTCCCTGGGCAACGGCAACCAATAGCAACAAATAGTGAGGCAAAAGAGATGACAGAGAGAGGTTGGTCGCCTCTTAGGAGGATAAGTTTTAGAGGGGGTATAACTTTTGGAGGGGAATAACTTTTAATTTTATTTAGATAAAATTTAGAATGGGTGGATAAGGGTGGGGATAAGGAAGAAAATACGTATAGAGAAACAAAATATAAAATATCTAGATATGAAAAATATATATTTTGTTTCTCTCTATATATAAAAATAAAAATATACATTTTGTTTCTCTCTATATATTTTTTTCCTTATCCTCCACCCCCTTATCCCCCGGATAACTTTTAGTTAGGGTCTAAGCCACCCAAAAATTATCCGCCTTTATCCACCTTCTGGTCTAAAAATTATCCGGGGGAAAAAAGTTATCCGTCAGCCAAACATCAGGGAGGAAAAGCTATCCGGGGGGAAAAATTATCCCCCCTCCATATCCCTCAGCCAAACAAGCACTAAGAGTAAAACTCTCAAGTTAACTAGAATTTTTAAAAAAATTATCTCTTAAAGAGTTAATCGTGAGTTAAAATATATTTTTCTATGTAGACTACTAGTAATTGCCCGTGCTCATGGACACTACGCAAAAAATATTAAAAAGTATAATGATTAGTGTTGTTAGTTTGGGAGAAATGAGGGGAAAAAAATGTGTGTTTTAATTATTTTTTATAGGTCCCACTAAAAAAATAATCCAATTGATAAAACATAAGCCCAGTTTTAATTTTTTTTTTCCATTGGATCATAACTTATTGGGATCCACATATTTAAAAAGAATGAAGTGATAGTTTTGAGGAAAAAAATAATCTCAGGTGAAATTTCAGTTGTTGAATTAACTCAAATGGATTCAACCGTAGATAGTAGAAGATAGTTTTGAGATTCAAAATGAGTTGTGACTTATATTATAGATGATAACAATTAGGTATTATGCTTTTCTACCACCTTCTTCTATTAGTCTATAAAATAGAGTGTAGGGTGCTGAGACTTTTGTGTCGTGGTATGTGAGTTGTGAAAAATATATTAAAAGTGAGAGGCAATACTGAGACGAGAGGGTGAGTTTATGAGATAATGAGTCTCCTTCTTTATAATTCGATTATTTATTTTTTTATGTGAAAATAGGCGTAATTGACCTTGTG
>BRYF01000016.1:4641483-4643983 GCA_030159135.1 Actinidia polygama | reverse complement strand
AAATGGAAAAAAGAACATTTATCATCAATCAAAGTGAAGAAGAAACAAGAGAAAAGAAAAGGCAGGTAAAGGAATGGAGGGAAATAGAGACATCCAAACAAGCCTTTAGACCTCCAAAACCATAAAACATCAATTTTGGCTACACATGCTTTGCTGGCACCCAAAGTGTTGTGCCAACCTCCCTTTTCATGCTGATTGGCTCTGAATATTGCGTAGCCAAACGAAATTTGAAACATTAGATGAGCACTTCTAAATTCAGAAAGAGAGGAGAGAATCGAATAATAGATTGTTTAATTTTTTTTTTTCAAAACGTAACGAATTTTGAAAATATGTTCAAATTTGATTTATTGATCAAGCAAACCGATCTTAAACGAGCTTTAATCGAACTGATTATGGCCACACTCGAGTAGCTTGGTTTGTTTATCAGGCGCAGATCCGTGTATTTTTTGTGAACAACTCAGTTCGACTTATTTCAATTGTTTTGCTCTTAGTTCAAGCGAGTTCAAGTACCTTAGTTTTTATATACAATTTAAGTTTATCAAGCTGATTAGTAACTTGTTCAAACTTGATTGAAAATCTAACAGTTTTTAAAATGTGTTTGATTTGTTTAAATAACAAATCGAATTCAAACAAATTTTTTAGCGAGGCCAGCCGAACTTGAATAGCTTGGTGACTACCTTCAACAACCCTACTCAACTAGGCCTGACCTACATTCAGCTGATCACAGGGCAGTCCAAAGATTGCACCGTTTAGAAATTATTAGGGCTAGGCATGTGAAGAGAATTCAGACCAAGTTTCCTAAATCAAATATATATATATGAACATAAGAACTTGAACTTGACATGTGATTATTATGGATTCTTGTAAGAAGGTAGATCGGATTCGGGGGCACTACAACTCTGCGGTGACCCCAAATCGACGTTGTTTTGTGTGTGTTTTGATCAAAATTACGTCTTTTTATCTCTAAATTTTTTTTCTTGAAACGCCGTCGGTTTGGGGTCACTGTCGGATTGCAACGCCGTAGTGACACCCCGCATCCAGCTAGACCTATCACACGACTGTTTTTTTTGTATGTTAGATCGAATCTGATGAATAGTAGGTCCGAATGATGGCTGCTGTAACAGAAGATTGGTCCAATTGAGAGGCTCTGATATATAAGTTTTTATATTTTTTGTAATTTTTTTTATTGTTTAATAAAAAATATATTTTTTCCTTTTATTTTGAGGAAAGAAATTTAAAAATATAAAATTCTGTTCAAAATCTTAAAAATAATTCACTAAAAACGAAATTTAACTAATTTAATTTATCGAGTAAAAATAATTTTTTTCTCTCTTCAAGTAGACCCGAAAAGATACAAATTTTTGATCAAATTATGAAAAAAGTTAACTAAACACGAAAAACTCAAAAATCAAAATAAAAAAAAATCTAACAAAAATAAGCTAGTCCAAACAGGACCTTGGGTTTCCTAAATTGAATTGGTTTGGTTTTCTTTTTTTAATTTTTGTTTCTTAGTTCTATAAAAATTAGGATTTGTAGTTTTTGGGTCAAACAAGTTTATAAAAGTCAAATAAGTGATTAAAATTGTTAATAAACATTATCATCCAGCATTTTTTAATTTTCAAATAAGCTAAATATAAATTAATTTACACTTGCTAACAAATATGTCCTTTTAATCTATTGTTTGAATTACATTATTTATGGAGGGATTTAAAGAGAAAAAAAGAAAAATATAAAGGAAAACATAATAAAATAAAATAAAAATAAAATTTCATTTTTTTTATTTTTCCTATATTATCACCTTTTTTTCGGACTTTCAAGTGACCCAATTACAGCACAACTCTCTCTCTATATCTATATCTATATCTATCTATCTATCTGTCTGTCTATCTATCTATCTATAAATGCCATCAAAAACTTCCCACTTTCCCATCTCTGTCAGTTATCAAACCCTTTTTCATCTCTCTCTCTCTCATCTATCTATCTATAAATGCCATCAAAAACTTCCCACTTTCCCATCTCTGTCAGTTATCAAACCCTTTTTCATCTCTCTCTCTCTCATCTGCCGTTTTTTGCTCTGTTTTTCGCAATTTCGATTCTCTCTCAGTCTCTCTTACAATGGATGGTGTTGAATCCAAGATTATTCAAAACCCACCTCAAAAAAGGCACAAATACTCATTGACAGTCCAAATTTGCCTGAGGTTTTTGGCCACTGTGGCTTCATTCGCCGCTGCGTGGATCATGTTCACCAGCAAGCAATCTGTTGTGTTATATGGCATCCACATCGACGCCAAATATAACTACTCCTCTGCTTTCAAGTAAGATTACTCAACCTGAAAAGTCATGGTTGGATTAAGAAAAAATTTAATGGATCCAATAGTTTAAATTTAATCTTTTTCTTTCGCGATCCAATGACATGGGTTTCACCTTTCGAGTTTTTCTTTTCTCCGAAAAAGTTTAAAAATCCACCTTCCAAGAATTGAAGCAAGGGGGCGACTGGGGA
>BRYF01000016.1:4631483-4638983 GCA_030159135.1 Actinidia polygama | reverse complement strand
TTTGTTAGAAAAAATGAAAAAAGAAGAAGAAGTTAACACAAACATTTAGGGAGTACATATTATTTTTTTAGGGAGGCAAAGTGAATGACATTTAATAACGATGGCTAATGGCAATTTCTAAAAAGTGGAGGGGGGCAAAGTCTAGAAAAGTTAAATAAATGATTAAAATTGTTACCAAACACGAATTTCCCATCATTTTTTTTAAATTTTCAAAAAGCTAAATATAAATTAACTTACACTTGCTAACAAATTGGTGGAGGCCGGATTGGTGAAAGGAAAGAAAAATATAAAGGAAAACATAGAGAAATAATAAAGTGAAACTTCCAAAACTAATTACCAAAAAAAGAAACTTCCAAAACTTCTCTCTCTCGATCTCGAAAAGAGTCAGAATTTATTTAGTGGAGTTAAAAGAGTCAGAATTTATATTTAGTGGGGTCAAAATTATATTTATAATAAATTATATTAAAAAAATAGTGCAATTTTTTTTCTAATAGAGTCAATTAATCCCACTGGCATCTATGTGGCTCCGCCAACGGTTGTGTCTGTGGTTGTTGAATTAGGCCTCTACTAAACATGTCAATCACTTGGGTGCCTATTTTCTTAAGTCACTTATAATTGCAATTAATTGGGTTACTCAATTTCTCAAGCATACACATCATCCAAGTGAATAAGAAAATGTAGACTGTAAGGTAGGCCGAGATTGGCAATTTAACTAGGTCTGAATGTAGGCCGAGATTGACCGAATCTTGTTAAATCTCTTTCTATTAATTTTTTTTCTTTATTTTCTATTACGCATCTTTCTTTCTCAAATTTATCGACCTAGTTGAATTTATATTTAATATTGTTTTGAAAATAACTACACTAGTAACCTAAGTTGGACGTATCAAACAAACAATAGTATTGTAGATAATACAGTTGGAATCATACGATAATTACAGACTATCAACATCACCTGCTAAGTACGCGTCGGATCAATCACTTGCCCATCCAACAAATCCAATGGTCTAGCATGAATGATAAGAGTCGGTCAGGCTAGCCGCAGGACGATGCCTGAAACCACACAAAAGCTCTCTGTATATGCTTGGAATTGGAAACATATCACAATTCACAACCAAGTCTTGCCCTAAAAAGTCTTGGGATGGATTTAGGCAAGTCATCCTTGGCTACCAAACAAGGCTCTTTATCTTCATACAAAACCTCTCTTCCTCAACTCATATTTGCTTTCTAAATTGCACTACAAAGTCTCATTTACCATACGCATCTATTTATAGGCAATAAGTATGGATCATTTGGATTCCAATTTGCCCATAATTCAGCTCTCCCATAACTTATCAAACCTTTAAATTTCGTTTATCTATAATTTTGAGAGAGGGCATTTTCAATTATAAGGGAATATATTCCCTTTGCAATGTTTGATCTCGAAAGATTGACTAAAGCTATCCATTCATGTGTGGTGTTTCCATAGAAATCGAAAGGTGGGGAAAGAGGGGGAAGAAAAATAGATGTGCAAGTAGGGCACATAGCATATTGATCGATCAACTTGCACCCAAGTCGTTGATACTTTGGCCTTTTACTATTTGTAGGAACGGAGACATATTAGAGATAGTGGTGACTTATGTGGGCTGCCACGTAAATAAAAAAAAGTCTATTAAAGACAAGAATAATCTAATTTATTCTAAACAAAATTACATAAACGAAATGTGATGCAGAGCATGGTGGCGGACACACCTAGACGCTCATGTGGAAATTTTGACCCATCGCTATGGAACTAGCTAGAATAGTCTCTCATATGGAAGCGAACCCCGCGATGGGTCGCCCATCACTTCCGGGGCATGTGCCTAAAGTTGGTTGAGGGATATTATACAAACTATTTCAAAAATAGTCCCATCCGTGCATGAATTCGTATTTTGGTATAAAACATGACCTAAAAGTGGGACCCGATCCAATTTCCTACTGCTTGTATGATATTCTCAGTTTTGCAAGTGATTGACTTGTACATAACATGGATGAAGAATCAAAGCAGAGATGTTAGGATTTTTGAATACAAATCAAGAATTTTAGTCAGACTTCCATTTTTGAGAACCTTAAAAAGATGGACTGAGACACCATATCAATGTTCTTCATGACTGAGCTTCTGACTTTTGTTCTATTTGACCCCAAAACTCAACTCTTGTTTTTGGAAACTTTGTAGCCCTGTTGCAACAACTTCATTGCATTATTCCAAGCTTCTTCAGTTAAAAAGTAACCAAGCAAGATCCATCCTATCTGTTACACTCAAGAGAGAGAGAAATACTGGGCCGAAAATAAAAGCCCAATTACTTTTTTTAAGATTTTTGGTCTGCAACCCTGTGGGCCCACTGCATGAGAAACAACGAAATTTCCAACACATGAACATTCTTCGGATCGAAAAGGAAATTTCAGAGAACTGGAAAATCACCCGATATCAGAGGATTGGTGGGTCAAACGACCAATCCTCCTCCTCTCTCTCTCTCAGAACTTCGGATCTCTCTCCGACCTTGCTCACTCTCCTCCGAATCACCGACGATTCTGAATACTCTCGGATCTGTTCGTTGTTCTCTCAACTTGATCTGAGAAGCTCCTTCTATCGCCGTAATCGCCTATTAAAATAATTACGATTCCATAAGATAATCTTATTTAACTACTAGTAATTAATTGTACCAACAGACACTACATAAAAAAAAAATACCTCTTAAACAAAATCGTTAGAGTTTTACAATCTAAAAAACTGATAAAATATAAACGTCAGATAAAAGATATATTGCATGATATTCGAAGATATACATTGATACAAAATGAAGAATAAATTAAAAACTACAATGATTTTAAAAAAAAATTGCTAGTTTGGGAGAAATGAAAAAAAAAGAGGCGTTTTAATTTTTTTTAGTGTGAGTCTCACTAAAAATGATCAAATGGGTAAAAAATATTCCTAAATTTAAATTTTTTTTGTCCATTGGATAAGAATCTATATGGGTCTCACATCTTTTAGAAGAAGGAAGTGCTATTTTTTGGAGAAAAAAAATAATCTCAGGTAAAATATCAGTCGTTGGATTAACTCAAATGAATTTCAACAATAGATAATAAAAAATAGTTTTGAGATTCAAAATGAAAAATAATTTTTACACTCCTTTTTTTTTTTTTATCAAATTCACTCTATTTTTTGTCCTTATTATGGAGTGCATTTGATAATTTATTTTTTACTTTTTTTTTACCAAAGACACTCCACAATAAGGACAAAAAATAAAGTGCATTTGATAAAAAAATGAGTATAAATATCATTTTCCTTCAAAATTAGTTGTGATTTATAATATATATAATAGTAATTGCCCGTGGCTATGGACACTACACAAAAAAATATCATCTCTTAGGTGTATTCGTTAGAGTTTACAAGCTAAAAGCAGATAAAATATAAAATAAAATAAAATACACATTGCATGCATATACAAAGATATACATTGCTATAAAATTAAGAACAAATTAGAAAGTATAATGATTTTTAAAAGTATTGCTAGTTTGGGAGAAACGAGGGAGAAAAAAAATTATTTTAATTTTTTTGTGGGTCCCACTAAAAAAACGATCAAATGGGTAAAACATATGCCCAACTTTAAAGGTTTTTTGGCCATTGAATCATAATTTATGTGGGACTCTTATATTTGAAAATAATGAAGTGATAGTTTTTGGGAAAAAAAATAATCTCAGATGAAATCTCAGTCGTTGGATTAAATCAAATGGATTTCAACCATAAATAGTAGAAGATAGTTTTAAAATTCAAAATGAGTTGTGTTTAAACACCTTTCAAGATCCCGACACACAACAAAAAAAAGAAGAGACTGCAAGACCTTCACATAAAAATACAGGATTGAATTTTGAAGTTCAACATAACCTGGAAATAAACGTTCAGATTAACAAGCAAAAATTAAATGATTGATTAAAACCCGGACCCTCTGTAACAGTTGCAAAGCAATCTCTGTACAAAATCAATGGGTCCAAAACTTACGAACCATGAAACGGAATTTCCAAATTCTTCGGGTTGGTCGTAGATGCTGTTCGTAATTCGCTTCAAACTTTCAGCTGGATTTGGATTCAAATTCTTAGTTGAATTTGGATGCAACATTTTTTGTTAAATTTAAATTCAAACTCCCTAATAGATTTGTATTCAAAGTCTAAGTTGGATTTGAATTCAAATTCTCAGCCTATATATACATCTCTTATGGATGGCTGTATATTATTCTGTGGTGGAAAAATGTTGTGTGAGGCAGAGAGAGTGAGTGAGGTGGTGACCCCACGCTAGATATATGTAATTCTCGTAAATCATTGTGTCTGTGTGCAGGGTTGTGGCTAGCAGGGTTGCAGCCCTTCACTTTTAAAAAATTACAAAATTTACTTTATATTTTAAAATTTTTTACGCTAGCCCCCTTGAAATATATTACAATTTTTTTTTTTACACTTTAGCCTCCTAAAATCATGATTCTGCCCCTGTCTGTGTGTGCGTGTGTTTCTATGCGCGTGTGTAACTGGTGTGAATCGATTTTGGGCACAACAAATGCTTCTATAAAATCTGAAAGCCCAAAAAATTGGAAGCCATGCTTTTCTTACCAAAAAAGCATTTGCATGGATTCATATATTTCGAGCTATGACATCGAAATTTGAAAGATTCAACTAGGTGGTACTGTGCAGAGTAGACCATGGCCCGGATTGTGCTCCAATGGGTAGAGATGGTGGAACCTACCACGTACTTTTGATGCTCAAAAGCAGCCTTTCTGAGGCCTGAGATTCAGATAAGCTTTCCTTTAACTTGCTTCTTGACGATGGAAGTGGATCCTCAGATCCTGTTCCAACTCTCCTATCAATATTTAAAAAAAAAAAAAGATGATCTCAATTAATAGTGGTTCTATCACACTCTTAAACAACAATGATTTAATTTTTCGTCATAATCAAAAAGTCAGTCAATATAATAGCACTGTACAAGAACGATTGAAGATTAGACAAATGCCGGAAAAGGAAACAAGAAAGAGAGAAAAAAGAAACCTTGAAAGCAATTCGAAGGAAAATAGACATGTTTCCAGTGATTGTCTGTTCCCTGTGTTACACCATGGGACTGCTAGGCATGTTTCTCTACCGTTACAGACAATTGAACTTTACACAGCCAAGCCAAAGAATTAATTAACATAGGGTTGTCTGAACACGACAACAAGACGGGTGTACGGCATTAGAAACAAACTTGATAATGAGGCTTTAGAGTCTCTAGCTTCTACTTCAGAATTCCTGCATGCTTTGTGGAGGGTCAAACTTGCAAAGCAAATAGAGCAAGGCTAAGATTTAGCATGCATTAAAAGAATATTTACAAATAACAGAGGTAGGAATTTGAACTTCGACTGGGAAACATGGTTTTCATTTGAAAGAATCTCAAGAACATCAAAATTAGGTGTATATACATTTATGTATTGGTCGACAAGAACATGGGCCAGGAGTTGAGAAAGAAGACAAGGCCAGTAACTCAGTATTATTGTCTTGTGCAATACTCATGCTTGATATTAGGGGTGTTCAAAAGAACCGAAAGAACCGAGAACCGAACCAATCCGAGCCCTTTGGGTTGGGTTGGGTTGGTTCGGTTTTATAAGGCCTCTGGTTCGGTCCTGGTCTTGAAACTTAGCAAACCGATTAAATAGGTTCGGTTCTCGGTTTAGAAATTTTCTGACCCAGAACCGAACCGAAACCGATCCGAACCGAAATCGACCATATATCCGAAATTAGAACCGATAATATAGTAAGTAATGTAAACCCTCGAACACGTTAAAATTTCTCTACCTATATACGCGTCATTTAGGTTAGGCTTTTATTACTTTTAAACAATTTTATATTTTTGTTTGTGAGTTTCTTTAATGCCATAATTTTTATTAAACATGTTTAAGTAGTTTAACAGCCAAACCGATCCAACTCAAACCGATCCAATCCGATCCAGTTAGAACCGTGGAACCGATCCGAACCAATCCGAACCGAGTCAGATTGGTTCGGTTCGGTTCTAAGTACTGATTGGTTCGGTCCTAGTTCCAAAAAATTGGAACCGATAATTATTGGTTCGGTCCTGGGCTAGGCATGGAACCGAACCAATCCGATCCGTGTGCACCCCTACTTGATATAAATGGTGATTCATCTCTGTTTCTGGTATTTAGCATATTTTAAAATCAAATGAGCAAAAGTTTCAATGCATCAAGCAAATGGGTTATTCCACTTCAGTTGTGGTGGTTGGTAGTTGTAGGGTATTGATAGTTGAAGTAGCATGTAATATATAAGTGTAAGGGCACCCTTTTTTCAAAAGCTAGCTTTTTGGGTAAGTTATACCCAAGCATTGTAGCATCGTAGGAGTGCTTCGCTAACTGGTTATTTGCAGAGGGATGAGCATACGTGGTTGAACATTCTCGGGATTCAAAGATGGAAGAGTGGGTTGCCATTTGGGACAAGGGCGACTTGCTTACGTGGAGCTTAGCGTCATTGCGGTCTCTTCAGGTTAAGTCACTAAGTTGTATTATCAGGCGATGTGTGGGTGAAATTCCTCACGGCTCACTCTTTCTTTGGGGGGATATTTTTTGGGGACAATGCTCCTTCCATGGTTGCATGCTTTGAGTAATCTGATTAGGGGGAGGTGTTGCACGTGCAAAAGTGATGGAGGTGGCTTACCTTATACGTTGTCTCGTAGCTTCAATTTTGGACCCTAGAAGTCTCTTGGTTTGGTATGTTGTGGCATTGTGGGTGTTCCCGGCATGCGTGAAGGAGTTGCTTCATTGTTGGGGGAGGGGGAAGAGATGGAGGAGTTCCCGGCATGCGTGAAGTTGACTAAGGGTTTGTGGTCTAGTGGTTAAGATGCTCTTTGAATAGGCATGTTAGTTACTTGGCTTAAGTCTTGAATTGCATCGTCTCTTTCCTCTCAATTGTCAAGAAATAAAAATTAAAAGTGTTGTGGTAAAAATCTGGGGGAGGGGGGGGGGGGGGGAGGGGAGGGGGAGCAACCAACAATTAATATTGCTCGAAGTGGCGAGGTAAGGACCTCGAAAAAATCTGAGTGACCTGCGAAGGAAAACAAATGTAATCGGCCAGGGCGATGCCGCTCAAAACCCCTTCGGCGTGGAGATTAGGCGAAGGCGATATGAGGATAAGAAGTAAAGCAGAGCTCTACGAATGTAATAACACAGTGAAGTGTGTGTATTGAGCATACCTTTTAATTATGGGGGAGCGGCCTTTATATAGAGGAGTGGTGGAGAATAATGCGGAGATCATGCCGAGATCCTCTGGTGGATCAGTTTGGAAGTTTATCCCAGAGATAATGGAGATGAATTAGGCGATCTTGCCAACTGGAGAGTAATCCGGAATCATAGGCTAGACTGCCGGAGCGAATATTGCAGTTCCCATGTGAAGAGAGATTCGCACGGGGAGTCTTCTCAGAGGTGGACACTACGTTGGGCGAGATAATTGTTCCTGCCGAGT
>BRYF01000016.1:4588983-4598983 GCA_030159135.1 Actinidia polygama | reverse complement strand
TATTTGTGCGATTTTTTTCATACCTACGAATATATTGATGATGTGAACAAAGCAAATAATTTTTATCAATGAAATGAACGGAAGGACCACATTGACCAATGATAAGGCAGTGTGTGTGCCCGATCACGTATTTTTATATGTTTGTGTAGGTATTTTGATTTTTCCTTTTTCTCTATTTTGATGAGTGGTTAGTTAATGAGTTGGGCCTTGTGATTTGGCCCAATAGGAGCTCATCAAGAAGGGAAAATGATGGCCCAGGACCTTGTTTTAATCTTTAATATCGTTTGAGTATCACATGGAAAACTTAATACCATAGAAGTCTTTTTTTGGGGGGTCAAGTTTACCGATTTTCCCTGTATGTGTCCTTGTTTTAATAGTTTAGGTTGATCCTTATAGTTTAACCAAAGTTTCACTACGATCCTTATAATTTTAATTTAGACAATTAAAATCATGCGGTTTTAATTTTGTTTCAATGTAGTTTCTTCGTCAATGTTCGTGAAAAAATTGAATGGAAAATGAACATTGAAAATGGTCATGTGTGTGTTATCATGTACTTCCTTTCCATAGAAATTCTTAATGGGTATTGACGGAATGACTACATTTGGAACTAGATTAGAACTATATAGTTCTAATTACTCAAATTAAAATTTAATCAAACCATAGGAACAATTGATGGAATTTACCATAGAGTTTATACGGCATAGGTGATGTGGTTTCTAATTTTTGTTGTAAATATTTATTTTTAATAAAAATTATATTTTTTTAACGTGCTCATCGAGAGATCAACATGGAATATAAAATTATGTAAAATAAAACGTATACAAACTTTGATACAATTGGTATAAGTGTGCAAATTTTAGTCAAAGCGGGCAATATTTTTTATAATTATGCAAATTTTTGTCTAAGTATGTGCAAAAATTATTCCAACTGGTGCAAGTGAGTTAATTTTTTGTCCAATTGTGCAAATTTTGCTACAATTGATACAAATATAAAATTTGGGTACAAATGTTGCAAGTGTGCAAATTTTGGTTTATAAGCAACTGTGCATTTTTTTAGTTTATAAGCACATGTGCAAAAAAATTCAATTAGTGCAAATTTTGTTACAAGTGTTCAAATTTGGTTCAAGTGTGTTAATTTTTCAATTATGCAATTTTTTTCTTACATGTAAAAAAAATTCAAAAGAAAATTATAGAAAATAAATTTATATAATTTTTGTTATATACATTTGTTTTGTAATAAAAATTATATTTCGGGTATGTGTTCATCGAGATCTATTAATTAAATTCATGTTGAATATAAAATTATGCAAAATAAAAATTTGAAGATTTTAGTATAATAGGTACAAATGTGCAAATTTGGTACAATCGGTGGAAGTGTGATAATTTTTGTACAATTGTTCAAAATTTGATTTAAATTAAGTGCAAATTTTGCTTCAATTGAACAAATATTGGTTCGAAGTGTGCAAATTTTGATATAATTTTGCCAATTTTGATATAAATGTGCAATTTTTTGTCTAAATTAAGTGCAAATTTTGTTTCGATTAGGAAAATTTGGGTACAAGTGTGCAAATTTTAGTACAATTTTGTTAAATTTTATACAAATGTGCAAATTATGGTCAAAGCGTGCAAATTTTTATACAATTGTATAAATTTTGGTACAATTCTTCAAATATTGCTTCAATTGAAATTTTTTTGTTGCAAGTTTGGGAATATTTTTTATCTGTGTCTTTTGATGGTATTAAATTTTGAATGCGTCGTTTAATGATAATTAAGTCATGAAAAGGGGATCGACCTATTAGTACCCGTCAATAACAACCGATGGGCTCTTGACCAATTAGTCATCAATGGGCTTTTTAAGGCCCATTGATGTATTTTGTCTGGCCTCTATGAGAACATATTTTGGGAATCCTAATGGGCTTTTTAAGGCCTTCATGAATTTGTGAATATTTTCTGAATCAATTGGTATTCCCTTCCTGAATAATGGCAAAGTTTTTGGGTAAAACCGTAATTGCCCAATATTCTTTAGGTTGCGTTTGGTTAGGGAGAAAGTGGAGGAAAATATGGGAGAGAAAAAAACAATTCTATCATTTCAAGAAGCGGAAAAACGAAGAGAATTTGATAAACAAGAACCTGTGGGATTAGGCAGCGAGACTTACAGTCCAAAAGCAACTTTGAAAGCATCGTAGAAGCCCCATTGGGCTCCGTCAAGGGTTCATTCCAATCATAACTATACGGAGAGGAAGGCCACGGGTAAAGAGACCCCACACACCAAGTTTGTTCACAGCCTGCACCATGCAAATGAAATCAAAACAAACACAAGCAAACACACGAAGACAATATGTTGGGCGTGTGTATTGTATTCCGCGGAACCCATATTATTATAGGTTTTTTACATGTATTTGGATGGGATGTGGAGTCTGGACTCCACTGGGAATCTAATATGTATAGGGTTTTAATAGTTCCATGGGGATTAGGATTTCTTGGGTTTGCCCCATAAATAGAAACTTGTGGGTGACCTAAGAGGCTTGTAGAGGGTAGATCAATAGAGAGTATAGATGTAAGGAGAGACGAAAAATACCGGGGTACCGAGAGCAGGGGAAACCAGGGATTGTTTCGGAGCACATGTATGGGTGTCGGGTGTTTTTGGTCTTATGATTGCACACGCTATTGAATGTAGCGAATTATATCTCTTGCCCGTGGACATAGGGCGGTCTGGACCGAACCATGTGTGATTTTCTCTTTGGTGTATGTGTGATTGTGCTTCCGTTCACATTAATGATATCTAAAAATCCCAAGAAGAAGAAGAAGAAGAAGGCCATAGGCCCATATAGATCTCTGCATATGGGTATCTCTGACTTACATCTCTAACTGTTGCCCCTTCGGCATTGTTGAGAAAAGAGACCAGGTTGTCAGCAGGATGTGAGACAATAGCACAGAATATTCCAGCAATATATCCACCAACAAAGCTTAATCCAAGCTGGAAAGTTTTGCTGCACTCTTCCTTTGGGGTCGGGATGGCATGCTTGTACATTAGCTCCACAATAGTCTCAAATGATGCAAACTTCATCATCGTATCTGCATAATACCCATTTTCTTTGTCAGCAGTCCTAAAAAAGGCAAGTTCCTAGATTGAATCTTCTTACAACAAATCAGGGGCAAAAAATTAAGAAGTGGAAAAGGAAACTGCTGCTTTAATCCTTATCATAATTATCACTTATGCATCAAAATTTGACAATAGAGGATATCACGCCACGTTGATTAGTTACCTAAAGATATCTCTTACTTCTGAAATCCCATCTTTACATGTAAGGGCCACGGGAAGAACAGTGACTGGAGTATGTACTATGGCTGCTCTTGTAGAAAAAGTTAGTAGTTAGTTATCAACTTAACATGGACTTACTTGGGATAACTATTTCTCCTCCTAAATACCTCTTAATGTAAACACTAAAAAAATTTTGTTTATGCAGCCAATGCAGTCTAGTATAAGCGCAAATTTTGAACATAGATTGGCATACCAAAAATAAATAGTACATGCCATTGGACCTGGTCAATAACGGCACAAAGCTTGGGGTTAACTTTTGGCATCAATTTAGAATCATTATTTGTTTCAAGGAAAATAAACAAATTCAAAACTTCAATTATCATTTGGAACAATAAGTATCATTGTATCAAACTACGTATCCACTCCTCAGAGATGTGAAACAACAAAAAAGACATCCAAATTATATTTCAAAGATTGTAATTCTTGAATAACGTGGAACACTATAAGTTTAACAGAAAACACAATTCCACAAATCCAATATTTTAGCATTTGATCCATAAATCAAAACTCATAACATGATGGAGGAGGAAAGGATGACAATCAAGAAAAAGCCTGTCAAGGACAGTCTGGGGCACTGGTAGAGCCCTTCTTCAATGGTTTTTTTAATCACACCAGCTGCAAAATCCATGGCAGCAACTGGGTTCTTCCCCTGCGGGTTCCTCAGTTTGAACTCCCTAGTCCCTTTGATTTACCTTTGCCCTTGTCCATATGGCATGATTCGGCAGAAGCTCCACGAGAGAACCCAGCAAACCAACACAACCCAGCAACCCAATATAAACAGAAACAGGAATCTGCGAAGCAGTAAAACGATGAAGAAATTTTTGTTCTGAGAGGAAGAAATCAGCTAACCCTGACTGAGCCCAAGATCCAAGCTAGCCAACCATCCTGGAAGATATCAGGGCGAAGATTGGCCAGCTGCTTATCATAATTGTCGTCAACTCGGTCAATCCCCTGGTTGTACACCCGCTCGAAGATGGGGCCGCTGGCGATTTTCTCGAGCTCCCCAAGTTTTCCCAGGGCTTTGTCCAGCTGCTCCTGAATGGAAGCTACCTTCCCCCGAGCTTCGGTGACAGCGGCATTGTTAGCATCTCTTTTCTGCACAGCAGCAGCGCACTCCAGCCTGGCCTTCTCAGCAGCATCTGAGTCCATCTCGGCATGCTTCTCCAGGAAGCTTATCTTCTTTTTGGATTTCTTGATCTCGGCGGATTGCTCCTTCATCCACTCCGAGATGGCGGTAGCTCTCTGGAGGCTCTGCAAAACAAAGACAGGAAAATGTCAAGTACTGAAAAAGTTGAAAGAGGTAAATTGAGAGGTAACCAAAGTCAAGACGCTCCAAGCCCTCCACTACGAGATTGGCGACATCCTTCGGCAACATGACTTCCTGCGCAAGGGCCAAGTTGGTGTCATGGTCCTTGGCAGAGTTGGCCACCGTTACCTGTTTTCCGAGCTCAGCTGTAGAGAACTCGGGCTTCCAAAGCTTGGCGTTCACACTCGAAGATTGGGGACTCCAATGAGCTCGATTCAACCCCTACCTGTGCAACCAGTGCCAAAATTGGATCAGGGGCTGGCAGTGGCACCTGGATGATAAGGGGAGCTATATATCAGGAGGGTCGGCGGTTGGCACATACTTCATCTGGCCCAGGGTCTTGAATCTTCCAATGTTAATCTCACACGAGCTCATGTCGGTATCGTTGCCTTCGCTGAAGGAATGAGCTATCTCAACCTCTCCCGCGAGCTGGAGTGAGGCAAAGGCAAGATAGTCTGAATGCTCGTTGTTCGAGCTCGAGCTCGAGATGGCCCCTACAGGAACCTCTGGCTCGGCCAATGGAGGCACCCGATTCCTTCGCCTATTCAGCACGAACTGGTTGACTACTTCCTCTCCTTCTTCCTCCTCGCTGTCTAAAGATTCAAAAGAGGTGTAGCTCGACGAGCTTGAGGTGATGCCCTATTTCCAGCCTTGAACTCGGGCAAGGGGAAGGTTCGCGTTGAGCTCGGCTTCGAAACTTTCCGAGTTGAAGTCGTCACGCTGCGGAGCCCAGACCCTTGGTACGCAAGGGAGGGAGCCTGATCCTTCCGAGCTCTTCGACCTTATGTAGGATCACGTGCCGATAGATCGGCTCGTAAGCAAGAAGATCAGTTACCTTCCTAGAAGCTTGCCTGTTGTTGACGGCTTGAATGGCTTCCTTGTACTCTTTAGATCGGCGTTTAAATTGGTCGTTGAAATCTACATAGCCACAGAAACAAGTATCAGTATCAGCATAAGCATAAAAAACTTCACAAGAATAAAGATTACAGATTCAATAAAGGAAACCCTTACTATCAGGAAAACGGCCATTATACCTCAGGAACGACCAGAGGCCATTGTCCGCAGCCCAGAACTCCTAATTACCTGAAACCCAGACAAATTCGTCAAGGAACGAAGTTGTCGGTGACCAACCTCGTTCGGCCTGGGATGCTGTATCTGAACATCTTCGGGGATGCGGTGGTCAGTTCTAAATTTGTTTAAAGTGTCGTCGTCATGGACCAGCAGCTGAGCTCGGTTCAACTCCATGTTTTGGATACAGAATCAAGACAGTTGGAACGAGCTCAGCAAGACAGTTGTGACGAGCTTCCAAGAGCAGAGTCAGACGAGCTTGCCATGAGCACCAAGCTCTGACCCTCTAAGACTACTTACTATTTTCTAAGGGACAACTATCAGATCCTCCCACTGCTTTGAACCTATCTCGTCAACAGAAAGGCCTTGGGGACAAAACCTTAAGGCCAATGATACCGCAAGGCAGCCCGGACTCGTTTCATCAGGGGAAACGGATCAAGGGCGACCCAGATTAAAGAAACTCGAGAAAGATCAGAGCTCCAACAATGACAGACAAGCCAAGGTCAGGAACTCAATACATACGCCAAAGAAAGGCAAACACAAACAAAGATAGAAATCGCACAAAGTATGAAAAAGCAATAGCGTTGCAGAAAAATGCATATGAACTGCAAGAAGGAAACAAACGTCGGAAACATACCAAAGCGAAATCAAGAAACCAGAACGGTGGTCGGGGATCAGTCAGAGATCAGTCACCAGAAATTGGAACGGTGGTCGGATGAACAATCGAACGACAACAACATATGGAGGGGGAGTAATTTCTCTCTCTAGAACGCTCTCAATGGTTTGTGAACCGCATTGATGGAAGAAAGACAAACGGACCCCTTAAGAAAGGTGTAGAGGTGCGAAGGAAGCTCAAACGTGTCCTAGCATGCGCGTCGGTTCACGCGTGGCCAACCGCCCCCAAACCAACAATAGACGAGCACATGGCAGTCTCACCAAACGAGCCCTAGGGGTGCGTGAGGGACCTCGGCACCAATGCACCAACCAAGCACGCGGACTAATCAGACCTTGACGCGTGACTCAAACTGTACAGTGAAATGACAGACTCAGATAGGAGGAAAATAGCTAGCATGCATCAGCATGCCCGGCAAACTACGAACTCGAAGGAGGAGCACGTCCAATTCACATCACATCTACAAATATTGACCTAGCTCATACGAACTGAGAGACAATTGTAAGGGGATAAATTATACAACTATGGATTCTGGCCTTGCTAGGATGGGCACCGCCAACGAACTATCACTATGAAGCAAGTTCGGTGGCCCTCTGCACCAAAGCTCTGTCGAAATACCACCGAATACAAGCATTGTCCGAGCTAAGGCCACCATTACTTCTGAGTTGTCGCTATTTAGTAAGCTCGGTAGAGTAACCACGCCGGAATTTGGACGAGGGGCAACGGACGGCGGTGATCCTGAAGTATGTCAAAGGAAAGAAGGTAACTTGCACGGCGAAACTTCTTCTGACAACCCCCATGCCCGAGACAAGACGTCGACAACATAATGACAGGCTACCAGCCAAGCCCTAGGAGCGTGGTTGGGTTAGTTGCCTACTCACTGACACAGCAGTCGGCGCGTACGAACACACGTCGAGATGCAGTCTATCCAATGACAAAACAACTAGCGCGTCAAGGCACGCGCCAAGCTATGCCACATAAATTCAGCCTTTATCTCTCTAAAATGTACGCGAACTTTGGGATGAAAAATACACACACTCTCTCTACATACACTTTCCGGTCATCTAACTAGACCGTCGGAGAGTTGTTTTTCGGAAATAGCTCTGGCGGTCGTTCTTATTATTTCTGTGTCGCAGCTAGGCACATTGCTGACTGGTGACTGACTGTAGCAGTTTGCACTGCCGCAGGACCACCGCAGTTGTCTATCCTCGATTTCTTTTCTCTCATTTCGTAAACTCACTCCCCACACCTACTATGAAATATGAACAAAACCTTGCATTGGAAAAAGTTCTTACCGCAAGTTCATATCATTTCCTCTGAATTGACTCATTTTGATCACATACATGCATGTATATATATTTTGATTCACTACATATGGGCTACACAAGGGGATAGTGTTCCCCTACACCCAACACGCCGCCCAAACACAATTGAAGGGAGGACTTGATCTAAACAATAACAAGGGAAAACAAAAAACTATGAATTCACATTGTACGATATAATCGAATCGCATCACAATAGAAACAATCCCAATCTATGTGAAAATAACTTTCAAAATCATCATCTCCTAATCAAACACATTTATGACATTATCTAAAATCCATAAATACCACCAATCTTGATCTTGCTACGTAGATTTAACCTAGATTCAGCTGTAAGAAGCTTAAGTGTAAATTGCACTTTGCACCCCTGCATTTCACCTTGCACTTTGCATGTGTTAAAGAGAAGATTGCCCCCTGTCTCTGAGTTAATGAACTACAAACAGAATTGCAATTAAAGAGAATAAAATGACATTTTCGCGAAAGTAAAAGGGCGAAAACATCATCATCATGACATGATCGATTCATCAGAGAGAGAGAGAGAGAGATGGACCTGCATATTGCAGAGAGGAGTGACGGCCGTGTGAGTGAGGCCAGTGTTCAACATTCCACTGGCCGCACAGGCGGAGAAATAAGCCGGCGAGTACATCTCGATCTTACCGGGCTCGCTGGGAGCCGGAATCCCGAAGCTCTTCTGGTTTCGATCTTACCGAGTACATTCCACTGGTTTCGATTCGAATCGAAGAGTTTCTTCGACGTAAACGCGGCGGAGTAGAGGAAGCTTGGGATGAGAGATTCACGGGAGTAGTCTGATAACGACATTTCGAGAGAACTTTGCTAGGATTGATCGCGGCACAGTAGCCGGCGGTAGCTCTTAGAGTAGAGAGCGTCAATGGTCTGTCCCTCCGCGAATAATAGATTCGGTGATACAGGTCGTCGATTCCGTGGAATACTTTGCCCCTTAAACTTCTCTTAAATTATACACACTCCATTATTTCATTTTGAATGTCCTAAAAATTAAAATATATGTTCATTTTAAGATTAAAAAAATATAGATATGTAATTTTTTATTTATATTTTTTTATAATATTTTAATTAAAATAAAAGATCAAAAATAATAATTATATGAATAAAATTAAAAAAAATAATTTCTACACTTTATTTTTTGATTTCTGCACTTCAAATCTTTTATAATTTATACCTAATAAAGATAAAAAATAGAGTGCAAAAATTATTTTTTAAAATTAATAAAATATAAATTATATATAATTATTATATTCTTAAAAAAAATAATTTTCCTAAAATAGACTAACAATATAGGGCGGAGAGAGTAACGCTCGTCTCACTTTAAAAAAAAATAAACTTAAAAAAAAAAAACTTGGCTTTTAAGCATTACCAAACGGAGCCTTAATAAAAATTACAGATTGTCCTTATTTTTTAGTTTTTATATTTTTTTATAATGAATTTGAATAACAAATATTTATTTAAGTATGCTTTGATTAGGAGTATTCAAAAAATAAACAATTTAGATCAATTTTTTTACAAAAAAAACATTTATTAATAAAAAAATAAAATAAAGTAGTTTGTAAATAAATAGTGTTTTGAGAAGAAAAAATAAATGAAATATTTTTTTATTTGAAATGGTGTATTAAGAAAAAAATTTAAATACTTAATTTTAAGGGCAATCTTGTTATTTTTGTTAAAAATTAACTCCAATAGATAATCTTAATAATATTTAAAAATATCGATAATCAGTGTTAAAAACTATAAGGAAATAGCTGTAATTGTAAAAACCAATAGAATCATAAAAAAAGGTGAAACGCTCCCACCTCCTCGTCTTTTGGAAAGATAAAAAATGGAGGGTGTGTTCAATTATTGATTTGCTTCTCTCTCTATGTCCAGTACGTTTTGCGACGCCATAAAAGACGACTTGGAGTCGGACTAACTTTTTTGTTTTAACTAATTTAGTTTTTTTTTTGCTTTTAATGATTTTTTTAGATACTAATTTTAGCTCAAGTGTTTTCAAGAGAGAGGTTTCGGGTCCGATCTGATAGAGCAACGTCGACATTACGTTGTAACTACTAAAATCTAATTGCTTCTAATGTAAGTCGATCGAAAAAAAAAATAAAATTTTTAAATCTTTTATCAGAACTTTATAGTTTTTCACTTATTCTTGATGATAGAATAAATATTATTTTTTTTATATTTTTAGATTTAAAAATTTTTAAAAATACCACCTCTTAAGCGTACTTGTTAGAGTTTTACAACCTAAAAAATATTGCATTCATATATACATTGCAGACATATACGAAG
>BRYF01000016.1:4513983-4516483 GCA_030159135.1 Actinidia polygama | reverse complement strand
AATAAATATTTTTTTATTATATGTTTTTAATTTTTTTTGTAGTTGTAGATTTTGAAAGTCATTATTTATAAAAATTTATAAAATAATAAAAAATATTTTTTTTTAAGTTTTGTTTAATTTTTTTATAGTTTTTTTTTCTTTAGTTTTTTTATTAGTTTTTTTATTAGTTTTTTTTATTTTTTTATCAGTTTTGTTTTATTTTATTTTTTTAGTGTTTGCTTATTAATTGTTAATTTAAAAAAAGACTCATTCAAATGCACCAGAGATGTATTGGATGAACTCTATGCCTTTGGGAATTATCATTGCATCAAGGTACAACCTGGTATTACATACATTTGGTGAGAATGTTGGTAGTTGTTTTACTCACTTGTCATTAAGAACTCCTCCAGTTCCAAATCAGGAGCGTCGAGAAATAGCTATTGTCCATGTTGGCAATCATTTTGTGCAACTCTTCTTACACCCTCATTATCCTGTACCACCCATTTCAATGTAGTGGTGGCAACATTCAGCGTACGAATCTAAAGGATGGGTTGCTCGTTATGAGACAAGTGTTCATTTGTGGTACGAAATAATAGGTGCATCACCAAGCGCGCCGGGAGCAGAATCTGAAGGCAATATTGATTAAAATTTGTATTTGTATGTATTTTTATATATCTTTTTTTTGTGTATTAATACATGTACTTTTTCTTGAAATTGGGCCAATTTTTATTTTATTTTAGTACACTTTTTAAACCGTTTAGTACTAAAAAATATATTTGTTAGTATTTTTATTATTTTAATATATACTTTTTATTTTGATTCATATTTTTAAATTTTTTAGAAATAATGACTCATAAAATCTACAACTAAAAAATAAACAAAAGATTATAATATATAATCAAAAAATATTTAATCAAAAAAAATAAAACTTTTAAAGAAAAAAAAATCATAAAAAAAAGCTTATAAAAAAAAACTAAAAAAGCGCCGGGGGAGGGGGGCTGGAGGAAAGGACAAAGAAGGAAGGAAGGAAGGGAGGGGTACAAGGGTAAATTTGAGGGTGGGGCCCGCGGGAGAGTGTCTGACGCGAGAGGGAGAAAAGCAGCTCTCATAAAAAAGTAGTATTTATTGCATTGGGCAATCAATAATTTTCTGCCATGTGTTTGTGGTACCACCATTGGCCTATGTGAGTTCTCTCTCGCTCTCTACCAAATATTTTACATGAGAAAAGACTCTCATTGACCGAAGAGTTTACTGATAAAACTAAAAACGATATCGTTTTGATGCAAAATAATATCGTTTTATTTTTTTATACATTTAAGATTTTTAGTTGAACGACATCGTTTTAGTTATTTTATACCAAAATAATGTCATTTTTGTTCCATCAATAAATTCTTCGGTCATTTTAGTCTTTCTCATTTTACATCAGCTGCACAAAAGTCACCCCATTTCTAAAATGACCTCAATGTACAATGTTTTTTAAGGTTCAATAGTTCAATTTGAGACTTTATTTTCTAGTTTGATGAAGAACAATAGAGTTCAATTACAGCCTGTTTGGCATCCGAAGATAGCGTAGGATTTGACCATCTCCCAGATTTGGTCTCTCACAATGCTCTTTCTCTTGGGTTTGGTGAGTTTTTTGTCTCCCTGATTTCTTCTTCGATCATCTTCGAAATCCTTCTACAGCCGGAGTTGAGACGGACAGGGGGTACCCCCGTCCGTGGTCACACGGTACTCCGCGTCGTGGTGAATGACCGTTGTGCCCTCGTTTATGGATCTGGGTTTTGTGTTCTCTGAAGAAGACGTGAGCTCAAAAATTCAGCCCAAAAATAGGCCCCCAAATATTTAAAACTTTTAGTATATCAGGGCTCAAAATAGTACCAACGTGTTTGTATCGATAAGAAGAGTCCTACGAAGAAAAAAACAGATACCAAAACCCTCATCACGCTCCCTCACGCGCCTCTTATCTGTAGGCGCGTGAGATCCACTCTCACTCACGCGCACACGCGCCTCCAATGAAAATGACGAGTGGGCCTCACTCGCCCACGCGCCGCACGCGCCAATGCAGCTTTTATCCATAAATTATACTTTCATACCCTTAAGTTTTATAAAAATAAATTCTCTTAAGCTTTATAAATTATACTTTTATAAATTACAATTTAGTAACTAAATATTAATATATATATATATATATATATATTTAAGGAGAATTAAGATTCTGTTTGGATAGATGAAAAAAATTAATTTTTTTCATTTCTGAATTAAGAAGGTAAAGTGAAAAAAAAAACCAAAACTAAATAAACTTTCACAAACTCACTTTAAAATAACCTCAATGCAAACATACCCAAAAAAATCAAAAAAAAAATCCCAAACCGGGCTAAGTTCTTTTGAAGTTTTAAATTATATGTTAATATTTAAAATAAAAAATTTTATTTTAATCATTTAAATATTAATTAATATATATTTTATCTAATTAATCAAAATTATATTTCATATTAACAACTAATTAATGAAGTGGGGGTAA
>BRYF01000016.1:4481483-4483983 GCA_030159135.1 Actinidia polygama | reverse complement strand
TGTCTGACACAAACCAGATGGCTCAAATAGCATGTGCAACTCGCAGATTTTATACAAGCATCTCAAGAAAAATACGGATTTCAGACTATGCTAGTGATTGAGTAATGGAGGCTCATGGCATATATGCATGCATAGATCCATGAGTGGAAGCAGGGTGGAATTCTTAATCCTTATTCCTAAGATTCCTACTTTAAACATTGGATCTCCTGTCTCATTTAAGAGGGGTCATATAAAGAACATGTTCAAAATTCTGATCACTTCCTCTTTCAAATCTTGCTGCAGCTGCATGAGCCCTTCCCGCGTGCCACAAATGACCTACGAATAAGAATGCTGGTACAAAATGAGAGGCAGCTAACCAACTTCTAGGAGAGAATTTCTCACTCTGGGATGGATTTGTCATAAACTGAATAGGAGTTTGTAACTGAATACAAATGTGGGAGCGTGAAAGACACTAATGTGCGAGGTGGTTCATTTAAAGATAAACTAAACTCAAATGTAATCTCAGATGATACTGTTAGATCTTAAGGTTATTACAGGAAAGCATATGTCCACAGAACTTCTGGACAACAAGTTACGTGTCACCTTTGCATCAAAGTATATACTGCTAATTCTTTATCTAAACTAAAGAAGTTTGCTTCCTGCTATTAGGGATCATCTGCCCGCTCCTATCCTAAATGTAGTTGTAATGGTTAAAATATACTAGTGTTAGTTTCCTTATCTTGTCCGAGTCAATGCTACCGCCAAGTTTTTAAGTTAATTTTTTATTTGTCTTTTCTTATCTTGCCATCAGCCATCATATTCACATTTTAGCCATATTTTTAATAACTGTGAGAACATTAAATCTTGCCAAGGTGTATAAATTTATCCATGCCTAAGATGAGAAGTAAGATCTTTCATAGTAGTACGATCAAAAGAAAATCCACAAATCCTTAACTGGAATTTAATTATAAAAAAAAGCTTAAGTTATCTACATTTTACAACTTTGAAAATCTTCAAGTGATTTCAAATAAAAGAATCTCAACATTAACAAGGTAAAAAGGACCAATACAGAAGGACCACCAACTTAATTGCATTACATATATTTCTCTACTAACTAAAAGTGACAAGTGATATATAGAACTAATTAATAGAATAAAAAACAAGGGAGAAGACGACTGTAAACTTTATTACTTGCAATAAATTTTGTCAAAATATAGATTTCTGAATTTCCAACATAAAACAGAAGCTTGAGCATTAAATATAGTGTATTTATCATTGACACAAAGTTCAAAAATGAGTTGGTGATACTTAAACTCTTAGCTTTGAAACCAAAACCATCACATTTAACCAAACTTATGGAATTATAACATTGCCACCAAATTACTTTTCCGTTAAATTACTAAGCATATATTTTCCCAAAACAAATTTTAGATTCTTTCATTTCAAGAAGATCTGGAAGGAATGCAACATTTGAGTGTCAAGTTAGGGACCACCCTAAAAGCATTTGAAGGATAATCAGAAAATTCATAAAAACACAACAGAAACTTCAGAAGTCAGGAGTGTCAAACCTGAGGTGGCAGGTAGACAAATCCCACTTTTTTTATTTAGACATTGAGACAACAGTACATGAATTCAAGTGAGCAATTCGGGAAGCTCATGTAGCAAGAATCCACAACAAATTTGGGTAACTAATATATATATATATATACACACACATGTGTGTGTGTACATTTACATATAGATATAGATATATACAAACAAATAGCCAACTATATAGGGAATTTATTCAAAATCACTTTGTATGCACATGGATTTTGAGTACACGTATGGATTTATCCTGTGGAATTTGTTCAAAATCACTAATCACAAAGGAAAAGATTTTAGGAATTAGGAAACTTTACTTTCTTAGCAACACACTGTTTTTAGGAAATTCTATGTTTTTACTTTTCTTATTTAGTTTGACTAGGACTTTAGTTTCCAGATTTTGGGTTTAACCCAGATCTGCTATTTCTGTTATGATTTCTAATTTTCTTTTTCTTTTTCTTTTTCTTTTTCTTTTTCTTTTTCTTTTTCTTTATTAACTTGGTCGCCAAGTAATAAATAGCCTGGTTTGATTCCAAGACCATTTTTCTACATCAATCATAGTTGAGATTTCTCTTATTTTCTCTTGTGAATTCAGAGTGTTCTTCATATTGCTAGAGCAATATCTTGCCTCTTTCCGTCTAATAGCTAATAACTAAGCTAAGACAAAAATTCCATGCAACACAACAGTATGCCCCCATTGATTGATTTGAACTGATAACGTATTAAGAAACAATGAGAAAAACACACCTGTTGCCGGAACATCGGCGAGTCATCGAGTTTTGCGAAATGTAACTTGCTTTCCTGTTGCCGAAACATCGGCGATTCGTCGAACTTCTCAAAATGCATCTTTCTTTCCTGTAATCGATCCCGATCACAACGACGCACAGTGTCTTCGGCATTTTTACAACATTGATCTCATCTTTGGCGTGCAAGAACC
>BRYF01000016.1:4428983-4431483 GCA_030159135.1 Actinidia polygama | reverse complement strand
ATGTAAAAATTATATTTATTTTTTAGTGTCATCTTATTTTATTTTTTTTAAAATTTTAAATAAATTGACAAGACTCGATAGATATAGACCCGAGAACTGAATCGAACCGATCTCACTAGAATTGGTTTGGTTCTTTTGGACGACCAGGTTAATTTTGTATATGTTACAGACCGACCTAACTTGACTCGTGCAAACCCTAGCTAAAATAGCATTCAAACGGTAATCTGGTAGTTTAGTCGGAAGGGGCCCCACCTTTGCTTGGTATTTTAGTATCCACAATCACGTGCCTCCGAATATTTTGACGCATCCGTGCACTCACTCGTCGGATTTGGAGCCATACTCCCAAGTTCACATTTGCATCTCAGGATGACCCCCATTCTTGTAGGTCCGTTTTTTATGATCTCAACTTATTTTATTGTAGAGTTCGGTAAATATATAATCTATTAAAAAAAATAGGTATCAAATTAAATTTGTTTTATAATTTATTATCGTAATTATACTTGTCATTTGTTTATCTTAAAAACACGTGTGCGTAGATCATGTGACTACTATCTATGTACGAAAATGGACCCCAAATTAGGGATGTGCATGGTATGTTCGGGTTGGTTCTATAATAAACTCATAACCAACTCGATTTTGATCGGTTCTACATTTTTAAACTCAGAATCGAATCGATCGTTCAAAATAACCGAATCGAACCAACTCGAACCAACATGAACAATAATAGTGTATGATGAGTGTATTGTATTACTATATGATTGGATCTAGACTTCGGTTTCTTGTTCGGTTTTGGGTAAAAAAATCTTACAGATCTGAGAATCAAATCGAACCGAACTGGACAATTTTCAGACCCAGAAGCGAACCATGAATATAGTAGAACCAAATCAAACTGACCCGATGAGATTGGATTGGTTCAGTTCTCGATTCTTTCGGATATTTTGTGCACTCCTACCCCAAATAAACCCACTGAAAGTAAAAGTACATTTAGGCTCCGTTTGGTATGCATAAAAGTCAAGTTTTTTTAAGCTTATTATCAAAAAAAATAAGATTTTTTGACTTTTTTATTTTTCTGGCTTTACTTTATATAAAAATAAGCAAAAATAAAAAAAGCAAAAAAGCTAACACTGATCGATTGTTTCGTTTATTTTTTAAAAAAAACTAATCAAAAAACTCAAGTAAGCTAATTCTAAACAAAGCCTTAGTTCCCTGGCTAAGTGTACTTTTCATACTTTGCTTGTAAAACAACCGTTCCATTAACCCCAAATTATTTAGTGGTGTCCAATATGATTAAAAAAATAAGAAATCATCACATCATTCATAAATTTCACGTACACACGCAACACTCCCTCTCTCTCAATCTTTAAGACCGATAGATGGGATCAGAAGATACTGTTATGCATATCTTTTCAAAGATGTCAATAAGTCCTGCATATCGCATAATCTTGTGAAAGGTTCTTGTTATGGCTTAATAATGGATATAGTTTTTTTTGTTGGTCGTGATAATTCCGTATTTGACTCAATTGTTCGGGAATCCAATAAACTAATTTCACTATCAATTAGTAAGGGTCTAATTAAATTCGGGGCAATATAAATTGACCCGTTACCTTGTGAGGGCAAACTCTTAGTCGTGGTCAAGTTTTTACTTTTACAACTATGAATATAGAATGAACGGACGACACTTTTTTAAATTTCACATATTAAATTTTAAGATGGTAAATCTCGCTTTGCACTCAATCGCGCAAAGCGAGATTTACCTTTTGTTATGAATAATTAATTCTATGAGTTCTACAAGTGAAAAGTCTAGATGAAACTTTAGTGAAGCTAAAGAGAGAGAAATACTTTATAAGAGAAGTTTGATCCATAACTACCGCAAGTACTTTACATTTAACCCAACACTGCATGTTAGTATTTTTCTTAGCATACAACTTTTCCCCACCTAAAACATGAGTACATGACATTACAAGATAAAGCTATGATATATACCAGTGGAAGACCTCAATCTTTCTAAATCAAAATGATAAGTCCTTGAACTGTCTCCTTCACCCACTTATAAATGCCATTGATGCTGGTACCACCTTTTGACTTATTATCCCCGGTGTTCATTACCCTTGGGTTCTTGCAAAGTATCTTTGAGGCACCATCAAATTTATTTATTTATGGGTTCTGCAAGTTCACTGGGTTTTCAATAAGAAACACAAAATGATAAAATTTTTACTTTTTGATACACTTTTATATATTTTTATATATTTTTTATATATTTTCATACCTTAAACAAAGTACTGAGCTTCTTTTAGCATTTATTTATTTATTTATGTATTATTATTATAATATAAATATATTTTTTTAATTACCATCTTTAATAGGCACGGACTCAATGACGGTTGGAGGTGATCGCTATCATAGAGTTTTTTAAAAACGATTCTGTTAACCACCACTTGGCGGTGGTTAATATGTTTTTTTACATGTTTGAATGTACTTACGTAGATATTTATATACTTTT
>BRYF01000016.1:4321483-4323983 GCA_030159135.1 Actinidia polygama | reverse complement strand
TTTCGACCTAACCTGAAAAAAAGAAAAAAAAACTAAAAATCATAATCCAAAAAACCCATAAAACGACTCAAATTACATACCCTAAAACGCTGCCGCTGAAAGAGAGAGAGAAAGAGAGGTTGACGCGCGGTGGATTGCGATGGGGTGGCAGTGAGGAGGGAGGGGTTGCGGCGTGGCGTGGCGGTTAGGGATAATGTGAATGTGGGAGGTGGAGGCAAATGCGGTAGTGATGGTGGAGCAAGAAAGAGAAGAGCGAAAGAGAGAGATGTGGTACCAGCGGTGGAAGTGGAGGTGGGTTGCGGTTTGAGGCAGAGGCAATGATGGATAGGAAGAGAGAGAGAGGAGTGACAGTTGTTTGCAGCGGTGGTAGCATGCAGCGGTGTGGGTGTGGGTGTGGGTGACTTGTGGTGTTGGTGTCAGTGGTGGTGATTTGTAAAGAGAGAGAGAGGGGGGGGGGAAAGAATGGAAGAAATGATGGTGAAAAAGACGTATTTTATTTTTTTGTGTGCGAGTCTCACTAAAAAATAATTTAATATATAAAAAATATGCTTATTTTTAGAGATTTTTTATCATTGGATCACAACTAATATGAGTCTCAGACTTTTGAGAAGAAGAAAGTACTATTTTTTTGTGAAAAAAATAGTCTCAGATGAAATCTCAACAATTGAATTAATTCAAATGGATTATAACAGAGACAGTTTAAAATATATTTTGAAGTATTTGTATCTTACATTAGATTAATTCGTATCCAAATGAAACTTGGTCAACCTGAGCATAACCAATAAACAGATGACACGTCACTGTCAAAGCAGTGTACGAGGGTCAGGGCAGTTTTGTGGCTGGGGTCAGTTGGTATCAAAGCATTGGTCAGAGTCAGGCTCGGGGCACTCTGCCTAAATTTGCTTTTGACCTTTCCTTGCTTTGTCCGTTTTTCTTTTGGTAAAACTACTGTCTCCTCCCGCCAACTGTTGGATTCGTTCAATCTCTTCTAATTCAACAATTTTCTTTCATTTTTTTTTATAACTCGGTTTCCGTTTCAAGTAAAAATTAATTTAAGGAACCATTCTCACATTCCACTAACGAAGAGTCTGATTAAAATATAAGCAAAGTCTCATATGAACTGATCCAAATTAAAAAATTATAGCATCCATAAGGTTTCGAATCTAAAATCTTGAAAGGAAATGTATCTACAAGTCTATATCTAGACCACTAAACTAACTCCTGGAGTTGGTTGATTCGAGTGTTACCACTGCGAAATATGATTTCCTATTTTACTTTTCGTTTGAATCTTACTTATAAGGCCAATGCCATGTTTTTGAACAGTTGAATACTGATTTAGCCAAAATCAAGCATATGGCTATTGTGAAATTGAGTATTCAAAAATAAGAGTTGAAAATTATCGGAATTGAATTTTCTAAAATTCAATTTGATCAGTTCTTTTTGTTTTTTAAAGTTTTTAAAAATTGTTTTTTACCGTAAGTATACCCACGAGAAACACATGTTATGAAAAACACTCTCCTGTAACTTTTAAAACAGAAAAAACATAAACTAATGCTAATAAGTAGCAACAAACACCATCGTGTTTTTGTCTTTTGTGGTGGCGGTGGTGGTGGGTTGATTGGGCCCTGAGGGCAAAAGTCTATACTAAAGTGCGAGAAGTCTGAAGATGAAAACATGTCCAGGCCCATCATTGGCCCATCTGGCTTAAAGATTCTGAGTGGATCAGGCCCATGCTTGGCCCACCCACGTTAAAAGCCCTGCAATTGTCTTCTTCCCTTGTCACTTGACCAGTCTGATTCTGATGTTAATTGCAAATGGTAAGACTTTCAGTGAGTAGTAGATCATCTTCTTCGTTCTCATGGCTTCTGAGAGTGACAATGCCTTCCAGCGGCAGAAATTACACTATTGCCCTCAACACCGACGTCCCTTCTCCTAGTTCTTCCCCAAATCTTTCAAGTATAGGTCTGCTCTCTCTCTCTCTCTCTCTCTCTCTCTCTCTCTCATCTAAATGTGTATTCGCCATTTGGTTTGACGAAATTAATTTGGGTTATTTGGGGATATGCTATATATCTATTTCTTGGGTACGTTCAAGAGCTTAATTTCATGACGAGAATTCGAATTTCTACGAACTCTTGCAATATACAGTGCATTACAGTTTTGAATCTCGTAGAGTTGATTTTTGTTTTGTTTTGTACTTTAAGATGGTAATTATGCTATGTCATATCAGGAAAAAGGAGCTAGCTTAGAGTGTGTTTGAGTTCTACAAATTAGTGGTTGCTCTGTTTTGACAGTTTGTTAGTGGTAGGTTCACCATATACATAGAAAATGGTTAGTTTGACACATTGGTTGAAATCTCTATCCTACACACGAAACATATAGAAAAACAAAACAATCCGGTTGAGAGATACACGTCTTGGACCTAAATTGAGGACTAGGACGTGGGTGCCATTGTGTTGATTTAGTTATTTTCCGCCAATCGAATGTCATTTTTAGATGATGC
>BRYF01000016.1:4301483-4311483 GCA_030159135.1 Actinidia polygama | reverse complement strand
GAGAACATACGTTTGAACTCGTCGAGACCTCCTTTGATGGGGAAATACCTACCAGCAAATAAAACTGTTATCGGATGTCCTTGTTTATCCAATCCTTGAATAACATCTTGTTCTGTTCGATTTTATTCCATTTTCGGTATTGAAGGAACCTAGCATAGACCCTCCCTATGTCTAGATCACGAAGAAACCTTCTCATCATAAAATCATCTACATCCTGCTAATTATGTTCAAGCACTGTCAGTGACATTATTTATTATCTTAGAAGATCAACCAAGCTGCATTAGAAGATTCTGAAGCGATTTTCTACGTGATCTGGATCCATTCAACTTGCTTAAAAAAGAAAAGTGGATTCCCAAAATACCCTTGAACGTCTCAACCGCTTACGGCTATGCCGTGGTGGAAGTTTTAGGTTACATAAAATGGTTCACAAGACTGTAGGATTGTACGTTTTGGATCGAAATCTTAATAACTAGTATGCTGCTAAAGGGGAAAGTAGATAGGGTTTGGGCAAAATAGTCATTCTCCCTTAATTCCGTTTTCAAGTATCCATTTTAATGTCACTTTCTTCCCTTAAATAGTAAGTTGATATTCTATTATTTGGGTTGTTTTCTGTTGGCAAAATTACGAGTAGAATATTTCAAAGAACAATTTCCATATAGCAATTGTATATAAAGTAAAATTGAATTTATAATTACAAAACAGAAAATTAGGAATAAGAAACAACCAGAATTACAAGTCGAGTCCCGCAAATGCAGTCTCCTTAAGAAAGATTCGTCGCCTACCGAGAGTGCGTCTTTCTCCCAAAATAAAACGGCTAGATCGCAGATGTCGAAATACTACTGAGGTAAGCCTTGACGAACTAAACCCACGTCTATCTATCTCTCAATAAATTCAATTGTTTTGAAATCTATGATTCTGACTCTCTTTTATAGGAGAATGAAAATGCAAAAGTTAATTTTCTTATTATACCATGAAAAAAAAATTCCAATTGGACTGTGAAAGGGCGGAGTTCATATTCAATTAGAGTTCATATACAACCAAATGAGTTTTGATTGGATTCAACTTTTATGTGTTGATTTGGTAACAACCTTATTTTTCTAATTATCGTCTATTCATTCATGTCGATTTTATATAAATTTCTAACACTGTCCCATGATGTTCAAAGATAGTGTCCATAACGATTGCAATATTTGTCTTACTCTTTTCTTTTAATTAACATCACCGAGGACCGAGGTAAGCCTTGACGAATTGAATCTACATCTGTCTCTCTCTCTCAAAATTTAAAAATCATAACTATGAAAATTATATAAACTCTATGTCCTATAATCAAAAGCCTTAACTCTCTTTTATAGGACTCTGTCCTCTAATCAAAAGTTTTGGTTCTCTTTTATAGGAGAAGAAATGCTAGAGTTTTTCCCCTTTTAAGCTATGAAAATGGAGAATCATTTTCCCATACTGTGAGGGAAGGAGTTTATCTGCAAAAAAAAATTTCTTAATTGATATTTACGAGTAAGAGATCAACCAACGCTCAACTTCATTCATACTAAAATTTTAACACGGAGTGTGTGTCGGTCTTATATATATATATATATATATATATATAACTGAATAGAATTGAAGAGGGAGGACATGGGAGTTGGGGTAATTACTGACTTGAATAAATGACCCATACTTTGCATTAAAACCATGGTGGTGAAAAGGCATATAAAAAGATCTTCAAGCACCCAAAAAGATTGCTTTGGGGGCACATCTAGGTGGTAGGTGCTAGCTAGAATGTTGAACTACTTTTTCTATGCTAGTTATTATAATCTTTCCTAGAGTATTATTAGACTGGGGGACAATTTTTATATCTCAAATCCATTCATAATAAATGAAAGTTAAAATAAAAAAAAAATAACAGCCCTAATTTCAGTAAAAGCTGGATTCTCTTGGGATCCATGGTCAATGCTACCATGGCTTGTAAATTGGGTGACTCGCCTACTACCAAAAAAATTCTAACAACTTGTTTTGGAAATAAGTTTTTTAAACATACCCAAGTTTTTAAGAAAACACTTTTGAATTGTTTTATGATTGTCCAATAATTGTGACAAAAAATGAAAAGTAATGCGTGTTTTGAATTATATTACTCTTTGTTTTCGAAAACAAGAAAACCAAAAGAAAAGAAAAGATGACACCAACAAAGTTGCTTTTTAAAATTTAGTTTTGTAAAACGCTTCTAATAATTTTTCTTTCGAAAGATAAGCCTTTATCGTTTTTTATATTTGTCATTTTTTTAGCGAAAATGTTTTTTGTTGAGAATATTTAAATTAAGGATTTGGGAAGGAAAAAAGAAACAGAAAGACGGTTAGATCTATTAACTTTTTTATATATTTTATTTATTAAATTCTTGATCCAAAC
This sequence comes from Actinidia polygama, assembly GCA_030159135.1. Taxonomy (NCBI): domain Eukaryota; kingdom Viridiplantae; phylum Streptophyta; class Magnoliopsida; order Ericales; family Actinidiaceae; genus Actinidia; species Actinidia polygama. The sequence goes on along the minus strand of BRYF01000016.1, from coordinate 4,309,086 downwards.
AGAACTTTGATGTTCTAAAACACTCATTTTGACATCCTTACCCTTACCTTTGTCATCAACATTAAATTCTTGACTCATAAAATGATGTTTTTCCACAATCATCAAATTATGTTCGTCATCAACATTAAAATGTTGTCCCCCCAAGATAAATTTTTGGGCCCCCAGCCAACGAACTCTTTGATCTAATGATATAATTCATTAATGAGAAGGACAAGCATTGATGGCAGCAAGTCGATCTATCAATTGCATGAAAATGATATTTTTTTAAATAAAAAAAAAAATCATGCATAACACGACACACAAAAATATTACGGTAATTGTATTTTGATAAATAAATATTATTTTAATGGATGATTTATTTGAAATCATCCACATTCTGCTATGTTATTCCGTACAAAAAATATGTATAATTTTTTATTTAGATATCATGACTCGTCAATTTATTATTTTATTTGAGTTGTGCTTATCGCGCATGCTAATGCCCCGTGACATATTTGTCAAGAGTAATTATATACAAAAGAAGAAGAAAAATTCATACAGAATGCGTGACAGAGTTGTAAACTTATCATCTAGAAACAAAACACCTTGAAGTACCATTTAATTACAATAATGCCATTACCGGTGACAATTTGTGCATACAAATTCCGGTAGACGCATTTTCTATTTGGCAATCAATTTCGCTCATATTTAAGCCCATCTGAAACTTGTAGACGCCTAATTTTTAATAAAAATAAAAAAATGGATGACAGGATCTAATTTTGAGGATTTTCTACATAAGCGACTTGATTATTCTAGTTAGGTTGCCCAGCCCGTTCGTTTATGTTGTATTTAGATCAATAATTTGATAAATAAAATAAAATAAAAATAAAAATAAAAACGTTAGATGATCAACTAGTCCCGAACAATTAGATTGTCACATTTTTTATTTTTATTAGTCCGACCCGACCTAAATATATTATTTATTTTATAGTATTATTTATGCAACTATTTGAAAATTAAAAATAATAATAATTACATTTTTATTTAGTATCACGTTGATGGACAATATATACAAAATAATATGGTGAGTGTTTGAGATTTTAGCTAAGAGAAATGTCAAATAATAAAAAATAATTTATTCTCTCTCCTCACACTTGAGACCCTCTTCTCTCTCTCTTGCTCCAGCAACGTTTCTTCTTCTTCACTGTTGCTCTCCTCCACTACACGGCCATTGCAGCCCTCCACCCCCCACTCTTTTCTCTAATATTTGATCCTTTGAGTTCGAGCCCAAATCACAAGCCCTAAATGATCGATTCATATTCCATAGTAACTGAAACGGAGAAATACTTAGGCATTCGGCTTTCTTCTTCCATTCTCTTCCACACTGGAACCATTTCTCTCTCTCATCTCTCACAATGAAGCATCTTGTAACCATTGCTTGATTGTCACCATTCTCAAACGTTCAAAATCATTTGCATAGTGTTCGAACCAAATTGAAAAATTAGGGCATGAGAAATTTGGTTGCCCAAGGATTTGAGATTGGGAGGTTGAGTCTGATAATTTAGAGGTGAATCAATGGAGATTGGGTTTAAAAGTAGAGATTGAGATGTGTAATATAAGGGTTTGCTTCAAAGAACATATTTGTTAATTATATATAGATATAGATATAGATATAGATATAGTTTTGTGCAATGTTTTGGAAACAAAATCATTTTTTTTATCTTCATGTTTCTATTTTTGATTTGTGCAATGGAAAAAAAGAAAAGAAAAGAAAAATAACAATAATTTAAAAGAAGAATAGCTAAAATAAGTTGTATTGTTGGACTGTAAAATGAAAAATACTCTCTAAAATAAAATTGAGAGATGTTGACTAGTTATTTTTGCTAGTTATTGTTGGAGATGCTCTATTTCTCTCTCTTTCTAATGAGGAGTTTGTTTGTCAAATTATATCCCTCAAGATATAATATACTAGGGGTGCACACGAGTCGGGTTGGGTTGGGTCGGGTCTGGGTTAGACTCAGAACCGACCCGACCATCTAAGGTTCCAGATTTTTGGACCCGGAATCGACTCGACGCTCAAAGAGACCCAAACCGAACAGAACCACTCGGTTCCGGTTAGGTTCCTCGATTTTCGGGTCGGGTCGGGTCGGTTCTTCGGTTCTCCCTAAACTTTATATAGCATAGGTAATAATCAAGTGTGCGCGAGTGCATTGTTTGTTTATATATGATCGGTTCTCGCCTCGGTTCCTCGGGTCTCGGGTCGGTTCTCATCTCGGGTCGGTTCGGGTCGATTCTGGGTAAAAAAATTATACGAACTCGAGAACCGACCCGAACTGGACGGGTCCGAAATTTTCAGACCCATAACCGACCCGAGACGGTGATAGACCCGAAGCAACCCGAACCAATGAGGTCGGGTCTCGGGTATTTTGTGCACCCCTATAATATACTGACGGATATAGAGTGAATGTGAAAGTATTGAAAGATAACTAAGGATATATATATATACTATTCATTAGCGTTGTCCCATATTTATTTGGGACCAAATATAATTCTGTAAATAAAGAATAAAAAATTAATGGACAAATTACCCTTATCATTTTTCTTATTTTTTCATTTCTAAACCAAACTGAAGAAGAAGAAGAAGAAGAAGAAGAAGAAGAAGAAGAAGTGAGCTCCCACTTATATATATGTATATATTTTCAACTACAAAGAATACCAAGTTTTATTTAAAGCTCAAAAGCATAGAAAATATTTACATTACAAAATAAAAAAAGAAAGAAAAAGAAAGAAAGAAAGAGCACACACACATATATATACCAACATCTAGATAAGTATATATAAATATATTCAAGGGTAAATTCGTCATTTTTAATATAAATGGTATAGCAGGATATACCAATGATAGTTTGTCCTTTGGTATTGCTATATCCATCATTTGGGGATATGACATTCCACCAGATAACATATTCGGGCTCACAAACACTTAATATGTGGGTTCCACATGATATTAAATCTAATTTCACCCTTCATATCCCCCAAACAAGCGATCCGTAAAGTAATAAAGAAAGAGATAGATAAAGAAATACTCCCTCTGTCCCCTTTTAATTATCGTTTTTTAAAAATCTAACTTATTAATGAATTTTTTAACTTTCATAATTTACCATTCAATATATATTCATTTTTATGTGTCAGAGTTCAACTTTACATATGCAATTCTTTATTTTTTTTAGAATGTAATGAAATTTGGTCGACTTTCAATGCATTTATTGTTCATTTTTCTTTATTGAACTTTATTATTTATTATAATTTATTGGAACTTAGAATTTTAACCAGGGTAAAAATAAAATGATAGTACATTTTATATATCAAAAAGTAAAAAATAGACAATTATATAGGAATAATTTAAAAAAAAATCAGTAAGGGGTGAAGGGATGAAGAAAGAAAGCCTCTATTATCATTCTCACACATAAGTTGGATTGGGCCAATAACATTGGCATCTTATGAAGTGGGCTTTGTCAAGTTTACCCTTTATCAGCCCAATGGTCTTTGAATCTTTTACTTCAAAGCCCAACTAGCCAAACAAACCCTTGGAAGTGTTAGTTTCTTAAAAGCAAAAAAACATTTTTTTTGTTAACAGCACTCTTCGAAAGCAACTAGTCAAACTACATTTTTTTTTTATTATTATTATTATTATTATTATGTTTTTTACTTATAAAAAGAACAAAAAAGATGCAAATAAACAAGTTTCCAAAATGAACCAAGTCTCGAAGATTTTACTCAATTTTCTAGTCTCTCTCACTCTCCTACGCTTTTGCCATACGTTTTAGAGGCTCTTAATCTAGATGAATCTCAACAGAGATAAATCTACTAAAAACAAAAAATATATATATAATTTTCACTAAAAAATAATATTTTTTTTCTTTTATGAATTCTTTTCTCAAATTTGATTATACTTTTTCTCCTCTATTTTTAAAACATTAAAGTCTAACGAGTTATAAATTTTTTATTGTCAACTTCTAAAAAGAAAAAAAAAATCAAAGCTTTTAAATTCACTTTCTAGTCAACTTTCTTTCCAACAACAAAAAAAAGGCTTAAAAAATTCATTAAAGTTGGTTAATCAAGCAACCATTTTTTTTCTTTTTTAATTTAAAAAAAAAACAATAAAGTGACCTAAGTGACAAACCAAGCAAACATAATAGGATAGAGAGATTACCTCTTTCTAGAGTGGAAAACTGTTTGTGTCGACTCATTTATTTTTGTATTTATTGTGTTTTTATATCATATCGTGTCGTGCTCATTTTTAATTGTATCGTACTTATTTGATAAAAACTCTAAGACCGGCCCATTCGTGCATCGTGTCTTACCTAATCGTACTTGTGTCAAGTTGTGTCGTTATCCGTTTAACATCTTGTGCCGTGTTCGTGTCAAGACTCGCTTGTTTAAAGAAACTAAATTTAAATTCAAAATAAAATATGATCAGGCGAAAATAAAAGGTAGATTAGCTACTGGGAAATATACCTAATGAAAACTAGGGGGAATTGTTTTGTATTTATTTTATATTTTTTAAAAAAAAATTATAAAAAGAACTCCAAAAATTTAACTTTTGATAACAAATTAAACCATGAGCTCCGAGCTCTAACACTCATTCCAACATAAAAATTGGGAAGGTGAAAGGTTGAATATCATTGACTTCATAGCTTACGGGGTCTTGAGACCAACAAATAGATCAGAAAGCACCTCTCTCTCTCTCTCTCTCTCTCATGTTTACCCACAATTTCTACCTGACATTGAAGCGTTTTTAAAGACAACATCTTCTGCCTCCTCTCCCTCTCCCTGGTTCTTCAAGCAATTTCGCACCAATGTCTCTTTCAATCTCTCTCTCTCTCTCTCTCAAAGCTGTCTGTTTCTATTCCGCTTGAAACAGACCAAATGTCTCCGTAAAGCCTCAAAAGTCAAAACCCAATTTGCACGAAAACCGTTCTCATAACAACTACTACTACTATTACCCATTTCTTTACTATTTGACTTGCCAACTATCTCTCTTTTCTTTCAATTAAGTAGTGCTCTTCTCTCTCTAGGTCTTTGGGGCTTTCCATCTAACACCCTTCTGGGTTTTGAGAGAGAGAAGAAGGATTGGAGGTGGACTTTGGTTAGGCTCCTCTATTTTGCTGAGAATTGGCAGTGCTTTGGAGCTGGGCAGGGTCCAACAAACTGAACGAATTTCAGGTGTGATTATCTTTGGATTTTTTTTATCTAGTTTTATTTTTTTTGGAAAATTTCCCCTCTTGGTTATTTCTTTTTTGGGTTGATCTTTTTTGGATTGTTTTCTTGATTTTAGTTGGGGTTTAATGCTTTTGACTTGCATTTGAGATTATTTGGCTCTTCAGGTGATAAGGGATTTGGATTTGTTTCCTTTCTTGGGGCTATTGATTTAGGCAGATTGAAGATCCAAAAAACTAAAAAACTAAATAAAAATAAAAATGGAAAGATTTGGGAATCCTTTGTGTTGCCTTTGCCAGTTTACTCTGCCCAAGTTCACTTCACTTCAATAAATCCAACAGTCCAATTCGAAGACCACAAGCCCAAAGTTTCCAAAAAGAAAAACCCAATTCATTATTTTCATAGTAGTATTAGCTATATAGTATTTTCAAATTATAGATTTTCCACCCCCAACCTAGAAACTAGTATTGTATTTCATGCGTAGGTAACGAGTTCTGAATTTTGTATTTTGTATGTACACCCGCCTCCCAAAGGTTAATATCCTGTGTTCGTCTCTAGTCCTCTGTTGGACTTATAATGGCAAGATAAAGGACCAAATGTGTGTAAAATACTGTTTTGAAGGGGTATTTTGTTGCGGAAAATACTGAAACAAGTGATATCCGTCCTTATATCGCTTTTCTTTCTTATTGCCTTCAGAAAATTTCGAAGTATGCATTGAAATTTCGCCGGCCTTATTAAATCTGATCTTTTCTGTGCCTAGTTAAATTGTCTTGTTACTTAAAATTTAACAAACTTATAGAATATCCCTATGCCATATGCTGCGTTGAGAATTTCCAAGTATAAGGTCTTTGATTATGCTCGAGTTTGAATAATTTAGGTAGTGCTGGAGATGTCCTGGAAGATGATCCGGTGGGATGGTTGAAAGTTTTTGTTTATGAGCTTCCAAGCAAATACTACAAAGAAGATTCTGCAGAAGGATCCCAGACGCCTTACCCACATGTTTGCTACCGAAATCTATATGCATCGGTTCCTGTTATCTAGCCCTGTGCGGACCCTCAATCCTGAGGAAGCTGATTGGTTCTACACCCCGGTATATACCATGTGTGACATGACACCGAATGGCCTCCCTTACCGTTCAAATCACCCCGAATGATGAGGAGTGCAATACAGCTTATTTCTTCGAATTGGCCTTATTGGAATAGGACCGAAGGGGTTGATCATTTCTTCATAGTACCACATGATTTCGGGGCATGCTTTCACTACCAGGTAGGAAATTCTGTTTCCTATCGCTTTTTTTGCCATTATTTCTCTTGATTTACTTTTTGGAGCATAGACAAACTTCCAAATGTTTACATCTGTTCTCTAGTTTTCAATCTTTCAGGTGTCCGATTGTGAATTTGTATGTTACTGAAACGTATTGTGTTTTTGCTGGAAAATTTTCTTTCTGACGTCAAATCTTATTGAATGTTCCTGTTGGTATTAATTTTTTCAGGAAGAAAAGGCTATCGAAAGAGAAATACTTACCTTACTTCGGCGTGCTACCTTGGTTCAAACTTTTGGTCAACGAAACCATGTTTACTTAAAGGACGGCTCAATCACAATACCTCCATATGTTCCTCCACAGAAAATGCAAGCCCATTTGATCCCTCCTGACACTCCTCGTTCCATTTTTGTTTACTTCCGAGGTCTATTCTGTGACGTGGGGAATGACCCCGAAGGTGGTTATTATGCAAGGTATATTTTCTCATTCTATGGTTCGCCCAAAGTTTCCATATGCAATGGAACTTAAGCCAAGATAACCCTAAATTTTAGTTGTTACTCCAATTTCACAGAGGTGCCCGAGCAGCAGTGTGGGAGAACTTCAAGGACAATCCTCTTTTCGACATCTCCACTGAGCACCCGACAACTTACTATGAAGACAGGCAATGGGCAATTTTCTGTTTGTGCCCGCTTGGGTGGGCTCTGTGGAGTCCAAGGCTTGTTGAGGCGGTGATGTTTGGGTGCATCCCTGTCATCATTGGGGATGATATTGTTCTCCCATTTGCCGATGCAATCCCATGGGAAGAAATTGGGGTGTTTGTGGATGAGAAAAATGTGTCGAGTTTAGACACTATTCTCACTTCAATTCCATCAGGGGTGATGTTGAGGAAGCAGAGATTGCTTGCTAACCCTTCGATGAAGCAGGCGATGTTGCTTCCGCAACCTGCTCAATCAGGGGATGCTTTCCATCAAATCTTGAATGGGCTTGCAAGGAAGTTGCCACATGACACGAGCATTTACTTGAAGGCGGGTGAGAAGATCTTGAACTGGACGGCTGGACCCGTTGGTGATCTTAAACCTTGGTAACTGTTATATAATCATGGAGTTGACGGTCTTGCCCTATCTTGTTGCTGCAATCAAGGTG
>BRYF01000016.1:4161483-4163983 GCA_030159135.1 Actinidia polygama | reverse complement strand
ACAATTTATTTTTACTTTTTTTTTTTAAGGGTAAATATCACTGACCTCCCCTGAGATTTATCATAAAGATAGTAACCTCCCATGTGGTTTGACAAATTATACTGACCTCCCATGTCAGAGTTTGTTTCCCAACTGGAGTTATTATTGCAAGCGAAAATTATCATTTTGCCCCTGACTCGGCCATCCAGAACCCCACCCCCCTCCCGATTTTTTTTTCCAATTTTTTTCAAAGTTTTTTTAATCAATTTTTTTTTATCTCATTTCTTTCTTTTTTTTATCAGTTTTATTTTTCTTTTGGGATAAACAATTTTTTATTATATGTTTTCTTGTTTTTTTGTTTTTTAGTTTTGTTTCTTTTTTTCATTAATTTATTTTTATTTTTATTTATTTTTGTTTCTTTTTTATTAAAAAATTAGTTATTATATAATAAACAAAACTAAATAAACAAAAAAAACTGATTTTTGTTTATTATTTTTTTTGTTATTTTTATATATATGCTTTTTATTTTGATCCATATTTTTATATTTTTTATTTTTTATAAATAATGACTCCCAAAACTGATTTAAAAAAAAAAAAAAACTAATAAAATAAAATAAACAAAACTAAATAAAAAATAAACAATTTACGAAAAATAAACACCTAAATTGGTTGTCGATTCACAGCGTCGAACTCAAAACTACAGTAATTTTACGTGAATCTATCTCATTATTCATCAAAGTCAAAACTCCATTATTCACACACACAAAAATAATATTCCATTTGTGTGGGTCCTGGGATTTGAATTTTAGGGTAAGGTTTTGAATCTTTTTTGTTGATTTTTTTGCTCAATTGCGATCGTTTCGTTTCTGGGTTTTGAATGTATGATACCCTCTCATTATTTACTGTTCCAATTTGCATTTTTGTGTAATGTTCTAATCTTGCGTTAATTGATCAGTTTTGTAGTTGCATTCAAAACAATTTTAGAGACTTTCCATTTTTGGGGTTTTTAGCATCTGCAAATTTTAGTCTCGAAAGTTTGATTTGAAAAACAAAACTAAAAATTATTTTCTTTTTTCTTTTTCTTTTTTTTTAAACCACTCCACCTGCATTAAAAAAACTAACCACCCCACATGCGTTAAACAAAAGATTACAAATATATAATTAAAAAAGTGTTTATCTAAAAAGAAAAATAAAACTTATAAAACAAGAAATAAATTAGATAAAAAAATAAAAAAAAAACTGATTAAAAATAAATTAATGAAAAAAAAAGAAACAAAACTATAAACCATATAATAAAAAAATTGTTTATCCCAAAAGAAAAATAAAACTGATAAAAAAAAATTAGATAAAAAAATTAAAAAATTAATTAAAAAAACTTTTTAAAAAATTGAAAAAAAAATTGGGGGTAGGGGTAGGGGTAGGGGTGGGGGTGGGGGTGGGGGTCTGTCTGGCTGAGTCAGGGGGTAAAATGATAATTTTCGCTTGCAATAATAACACCAGAGACAAACTCTGACAGGAGAGGTCAGTATAATTTTTCAAACCACAAGGGAGGTTCCTGTCTTTATAATAAACCTCAGGGGAGGTCAGTGATATTTATCCTTTTTTTAAATAAACGAAGGCCAAGGTATTTGTATTAAAAACAATTTTGATAGCTCCTCTGATATTAAAAAGTTGAATGCTCCTCTTGGATAAGCGAAGCTTTAAAATAAACGAGCTCGACTTATGTTTATCTCAATAAAAAAAACTTGTTTAAGATTGCCTCGTTCATAAAAAAGTCCAATTTGAAAACATTTTGTAACTCGTCAAGTTTTAAAACTAATTATAAATAATTCATTAGTCGTCTTGACAAGAAAACTATGCTACTCGAGCTATGATGATAATGACTTGATAAAAACTCGTTTTAGATGACTTGATAATGCTCCTCTCAAATTTTGAAAATTGAGGTACTTGGAGAGAGAGAGAGAGAGAGAGAAGACCTAGATGATGGGTGTCATAGTTCTACTTAACTATAATAGTTTATAATTAATATCGCATACTTTGTAATTAGCCATAATAATACACAAATATTTCCATGCACACCATACACTCTCGTTCATAACTTATCAAAACAAAAAGAAACTAACATCACAAAAAGTCGTAATGATAAATCCACACAAATATGTAACAAAAACCCACTACAAAAATGCGTAAAAAATGAACCTCCGCAAAGTTATCAACTAACCACAAAAATGCATAACTACGCTTTTCTACTGCACGCACTAGGTCATAACTATATATACCACAAAAAACACATAATATCTTATTCTACATAATCATAGCTTTCTCCGATTGTTACGTTATGACCGCAAAAAATAATAAAAATATTTGTTGCATCTTTTATTTTTGTTTCTATCTTGGAAGTTGTATCAAAATGTCATGGGTTCTATTTTCTACTTAACGGTTAAAAACAAGTTTAAAAAATAATTTTAAAAGCTCAATTTTTATATTTTTATTATTCTATTTTTAAATATTCTTCTTTTAA
>BRYF01000016.1:4026483-4033983 GCA_030159135.1 Actinidia polygama | reverse complement strand
AAATCACTTTTTTTGAATGAAATTAAAGCATAAATAATGTCATTACATTGCATTTGCAACTCCTCATTTCATGTATTGTTTAGGAAACCTAAATGTAAACCTTTAAAATGCCCTTTACAAGTTAAACACAGTATGGTAATGCAAACAACTGGAACTGTTGAATACCATATGTAATGGAAAGCAGAAGACGGAAATTGGAATTTATGATGGGCAGAGGTAGCATTTAAAGAAGAGTGATTTTAAATTTGAGTAGCAAAAGGAATAGGAAAAAAATTCAACTATTTACAGAATTGCGGATCCTGGATTTGGTTCTATACTTATTTATACTGTTCTTATTAAAAAGAACACATTACAGTTCTTAATTTGGAAAGTATAACATTCCGCAATATAAACAGAAGTGTTTATACAAATGCTTATTGACATGTTCAGTCACTGGGTATTCTAAGAAAATCAATTTTGTTATCTATTGATAGTCCATGGCATACAAACCTATATTTAGTCGTCATTTCTCAATTGATCTCTCAAAACAGGTCAAAGTTCTGGATAAATTATTTCTGTTTATTTGTGTTTACGATTTCATTTAATCTTAGTGATGGGAAAGGAAAAAAAAACTTTGGGTTGTCTTACCACTTAATAAATTGTATAACATATATACTGATGTATGAGTATACCTACTGTGTAGTTCACTTTCACTTCTATTCCCTCCAAATCAGTATGATGCATGTTAGATTGTCAAGTGTTTGAACTTCCCTGGCAACACCCTGCATTAGTTTCCTTGAATTTATTTTTTCAACTCTTGAGCTTGTATTTTTGGCAACACAGTATTTGACTATTACAGTAGAATGTCAATATTGGCATGTTTTCTATGTCATAGACTAGTGTTACCAGCTGAAATAAAAACAACTATTTCAAATAGAGTGAAGGTAGATATTTAAATAAAGTACATAATTGATAAACCTATACATCAGTGAACTTCAACCAGGCAAGGCAATGATAAAATGTTCTCTTATGATAATGTAACTAGTGGATAAAGTGCAGTGTGCACACAATAATTTCTTCTTAGATTTTTCTTTTTTGATCGTGGACTTCTTATAAGAATGGATGCTAATTAAATTGGGAGTTTTCACCCTTTCCGCCCCCAAGTCAAGTGGTCATCTTTTATAGACATGGACGTTAGCTACAGACCTCATTGTGTTTTCTGTTTGATCTGCTAATTTAGGCCATTCTTATGTGTATCTGATTGATGGATCTTGAAGCGGAAATTTTTTTTGCTATGCAAGGCTCCTGATGTTATGTAGATATTGATCGTCAGCATGTTTCATAGATTAATAAGATGTTAATCAAGATCTCACAATTTTGCAACTACAGTTGGAATGGGGAAATAAACAATTACATTCGGTAACATTTTTACTCTTGCAGCATGATATTTGTAATCAGCTTCAAACTTCAAATTGAGTCTTTGTCTGGCATGTCTTCCTATAATTTTTTTGGAATTAATTCATTTTTTCAGGCTTTTGAAGTTAATCATCAGTGGTTTTTCCTTGATAGTTAAAGAAAAATTAAGACGAAGCTCTCAAGTCCCTGGACCATATATAAAAAGCTGTAGTGAGTACTTGCATTAAACATTCAATATTTTCTCTTGATGAAGTTGATTGACTAGTTGCCTCAAATTCGTAAACTGTTGGGAATATGTCTAAGTTCTCACACTCTTCCTCTTGTGCAACAATAACCTCCTCTCACTTGTAGAGAGAATGAAAAACCTCACATATACACTGAATTGAATGAGGTGCACGGAACCATACCGAACTGCATGCTTGCTGAATGCTGATGAACATGATGAGGAACAAATACGTATGAGGATATTTAAAACCAAGACCTCCTAGAACTAAGCGCTCCAATATCAAGTTAGGATACCAGTTCCAAAAGTTTAAGTTGTTGAGAAATAGACCTACAAATGCATGTCAAGCTCTTGCATACGACATTTCTTTCTATGTTTTGAACTTGTATAGTGATTGTTATATCTGTGCTCCTAGACAATTATATAATACCCTACCAGTTTTGTGAGTTGATTATTTTTTCCATGTTTGCATATCTTAGCTTGTGTGTGTGGTTAATATTATCATTTCAGGTTTGTGAAATGACCTCTGATACGAAAAATCATGGGGAAGAGTTGGTTGGTTGCGAGATAAAGGTTTGGTGGCCATTGGACCATCGGTGAGTATACTAAGAATCTTGATATTAAGTTATCGCATCTACGATATCATTAATTTTTAGATCATTATGTAAAATGGCAGTTTATTGCGGTCATTAAATATGGTAATCTTTTTAGTGTTCACCTATGTCCTTATTGCTGTATGGCATCTATTATCAGAGTGCATGGGAGGTTCTTCCTTGACTACTTCTTTGAGCTGGATGCTGGAGAAGATCTTGAATTTTTGTAAACTAACATCGAGTCTTTTGTTGTTGTTTTTCCCTGAATTAATTATATTTTTACTTCCAAAGAAACCTGTGTTGTTACAATAATTTTTTGTTTTTTTACAATTTTTCTCACCACAAAGTATCTCTCTACAGGTTCTATGAAGGCGCTATTTATTCATTTGACCCCATAGAAAGGAAGCATAGGGTGAGGAGATTCTCATTGACTCGTTTCTGCTGTTGCACATTGATTTTCTTTACATGTTATGTTGTCAAAATCCATAAAAGAGCTTTCTTCATCTAATTTTTTTGGGGCAAGATTTATCACCAAAAAGAAGATATAAAACAAAGCTCGAAACACCACCAATGAGGCCATCAACACATATCGACACACAACTCAAAATCTAGCCTAGAAACAAGTTCTCACAACCCGGAGGTTTTAGGGGAACCCAAAGAACAATAAATCAAAGAAATATCCCAAAGGGGATTACGAAGACATGATCCTTATAACCAAGAGAAAGGCACAAACACACAACAAAGTCGAACACAAAAAGGATCCACAGCCCTTTGTGCAACTTGATAAATTTAGATTTTCCCTCTAGCCTATTGTACATTTAGAATATTTCCATTAAGGCTGTGTTTGGATCCTGGATTTGGTGAGGGAAAATAAATTGAAATGATAAAGCTAGATGATCCAACTGTTCGGGACCATTAGATCATCTACCATTTCCATTTCCATTTGACCAAATCCTTGATCCAAACATAGCCTAAGTTTGAAGCTGGAGTATGATCAACTGGCACTTCCCCATGAGTAGCTATGGGATCATTGACTTCATCTCGACCAGCTTTAATATCATCTTGTGTTTCCCTATCTCTTGGAGAACAAGAATTAAGAAAAATAATTAGAGCATGATGCCAAAGGAGTTGACTTTCATCTGTTGTATTTTTGCTTCTTGGCTAGATCTTGGGTTGTTTGTCAGTGTTAAAACTTGGGCATTACTTTTTACAGCTTTGACTCCCGCTCTTTTGGGCATTCCTCTTGTTAGAGTTTGTTACAGACCTTAATGTAATTGCTCCTGCCTGTGAGGTTGAGTTTTGCTGCTCGGTATCTGACTTCTATAACCGTTCTATATCTAAAATATTCCCGTCTTTTCTTTTTCAAAGAAAAAACTTGTTCATTATTCTGTAGCTTCTTTTTTAGGTTTTATATGCTGACGGTGATGAAGAAACATTGGATCTCAGCACGGAGCATTGGATACTGGTCGGGAAAAGCAATTTTCCTGAACAAGTGAGTGTTCTGTTTAGTTCTGTACCTTTCTATTTGCCCACACGTCTGTTATTTCGATTTACTTTTTTCTTTCTTTTTTAATTTTTTCATCTTCTTTCTTATTGCTTCCATAACATGACTGTTGTTGGGGCAAGAGATTGAATCGACTAACCTTCCAAGTTCTGATGCTCTGTCTGATATGCAAGTGTTGTTTCAACTAATATTTTGGGGTTTTTCCGGATCCTTTTGAAATGGCTTTGCCACTTTTTAATCTTGAAATTTTTATTCTTTTGTATTTCAGGAATTGCTAAAAGTTCCAATCTTATAATTTGTTTTCTGCATCACATTTGACACTTGAAAGGGCAAACTTGAGTTTGATTTCATAGTTATTGATATATTGTTGTAAATTGTTATAGTCATTGGAATTTAAGAGTCATTTTATTTTGTTGCACATATTTTATTTACTATTAAACTGAACTTCATGTTCTTGAAGAAGAACTTTTTATTCAATCCAACTCATTACAACCGCAGCAAGAAAGTAGTAATCAAATGTGGGAACACTAGGAATTTGATCTCTTGCTTTAGGCTAATTGTAAGTTATTTCATATGCTTACATGTTTTTGGCATATTCGTATCTTAATCTTTGCAGGACATTTTCACCATTTAGAAACATCCTGCAGAGAACTCCATCATTTATTCTCCTTTTCTTTCTCCCTCATGTGATTGGTTTGCTTGTCTTACTTATGCTCAAGCTTCTAACTAGCATGTGTGTGTACGTGGTTTCTTTGGGTATGCGAGTCTATCTAGAATGGCTGCATATGGCAGTCACCCACCTTCACTCAAACGGTATGCAGTACTTAGGTTTCTCTGCATTACTGCTTAAAGTCGCTTTCAACCGGTTCTGAAGTTTCAACCAGGACTGGTAAAAGTTGGAAGCTTGATCAGCCTTTTGGCTGACAGATATCGTGGTCACTAATCTTCTAAGTTGTATACGATATCATTAAGCTTCTAAGAGAATATAGTTGCATACGATATCATTATTCTTCGAAGAGAAGATGGTTGGATATGCAACTCTATCGGAAACTTGTTGGGTAATAATTGGGATTGGCTAAAATTCCAACTTATTATCCTAAAAGGCACCTTTTTTTAAACAAAAAGAATCCCACATGTGCATAGTTAAATATTGTCCATCCTGCATATTGAAAGGATACCCCTAGTTGTTCAAAGTTCAAACCCAAGTTTATCTCAAGTTTAATAAGGGAAAGGTTTTCAATCTTAATAGCCTAGAATGCTAAGTTGTGTGTCTCTCTTATTTTCTGTTCAGTTGGCTTTACTTGATGATTCAGCATCAAGTATGTATCATCTGGTTTCAAAATGTGTTTTAGTAGTAGCTGCCGGCTTTACGAGGATTCTTTGTTCAAATCACGAACTGTCTTTATTTCGAACTAAGAAATAAACAGTTGGTCTCCTAAATCATGCAAAATAGAATGGATCAATTTGAATGACGATAAACGCTTTTTACATAGTTATTCATTGCTTCATCCTATGTATCTGGTTAGGCTGTTGTGTCGCATTGCCGATAGTGTTTCCTGTCCGAGGGTCTTATGGCTTTTGGTTTGTCAATTTAAGCAGGCCACAGAAAAAGAAAGTAAAAACAAGGTCAAGAGTGTTCAACAAAGCAAAAACATGCTGCCTCTTCATCAGAAAGGTAGTTTAAGTGTAGTTTCGCAAGTTGTTTAAATATGTCCTTTGATTTCTTTTCCGTTTATGCCACTCAATGGGCATTGAACTCCAGACTAAATGTTCTGTTTGTTTTGTAGCAGTGGAGGAGCTTCTGGTGGAGAATCCAAAGTTGAAGTCCAAAATGTGGGAGCAAACCGACGTCTAAAATGTGTCTGACTGAGGGATGAGGAGGTGCAAACACCTAATGGCAAGTCAAAGATCGCAAACCTACATCTAAGACTATTAGGAAATTCAAATGTGATGACTCCTGAATTTGCTATGGTGGAAACCCAAATTGTTATCAAATCCCGTGGTCTTGTTACATCCACACAGAAAAATATGAAAATAATTCAAGTTTTGAATGGAGATGCGGCGAAGTTCCCAGATTCAGTTGAAGCCCAAGCCGAGGCCCAAGCCAAGCTTTGCAGTTGTCTTGCTGGTTGGTTTTCTTAGGTCGGCATCACTTGTGTTTGCTTTCATAGTTTCTTGATTTGGTTTGCTCTGATAAGTAACTTTTGGAAATAGTTGTTTGGGGGAAAAGCCGAACCCCTTTTTGGAGCTTAATTGAAAAGTTGAAATTTTGTTTGCTCTTGCAATGGTGCAGATCTTTTTCATTCGAGCCCCTTTGCATTGTATAGCTCATGCAATCGTTTGACAAACATTATCATATGGCTTCATTTTATTGGCGCCAAAGGTGCAACGAGTTAAAAAATGATAAATGAGGAGCGAATATTGACTGCAACGGTAATATTGTTTTACTTGTGTCACCAACTAATAAAAATCTCAAATGAGATTTGTTGGAACATTTACGTCTCCTACTAACCCAGCTACGTGATTTTCATTATTGATTAACGAGATTTCTCATTAGTTGATGATACTGTCACGTGATAAATATGGTTATAAAGCAAAAATTATGCAAAGCTAAAGAGTCGATGATCCCTTATCTATAAGCATGGATTTGTGACCAACTGATTCTATGTTCCCTTGGTCTTTGACTAATTCTATTTCAATGCAATGAAACCGGTACTAATGCATGTGTATTATACTATGTAGTAGCTGTTGGCCTCATTACCTAACAGAACTCAACATCATGGTAATCTAGATCATGAACAAGGTTGTGTTGCCCCACATTGACAGACTCTTTCATTTGACAAATTGACAAAGCACTAGGCTACCTATTCTGTTAATTTATAACTAATAGTATTTTTAAGAGGGAAAATGCTAAAAGAAGTCCAGTGAATTTTGTTTAAGATATGAGAATGTGTGAAAAGTATAAAAAGTATATAGGAATATGTGAAAGTGTATTGAAAAGTGTGAAAAATGTATCAAAAATTTAAAAAAATTGTCATTTTGTGCTTCTTATTGGAATCCCAGTGGACTTCCAATAGCAGAACCCTTTTAAGAGTACAACTCTCTGCAGTTCAAATTTTGGGATTTTATAATGCAATCCAAGTATTTTGGGTCCATTTTAATGATCCAAAACGTTCATATCATAGACTTCGTCGTGAAATTCAATACTGTAAAAAATCATGTTGATCATATACAAATCAATATCCATTTAGTACTATTTTATAACTTAATAAATGAGTGTGACACACATAATTATATTAATTTATTTTTATATAAATTGATATTGATCGATTATTGATTTGTATCCTAAATAGTATACTGCTGATCTTGTTTTGGTGTTTAATAATTTTTTTAAATTATTACAAAATTTTTACATTTTTGTTCTCCTGTCGTGAAAAAAATAAAAAATATTAAATTTTAATCAAACAATATAATAAAAATTCAATACCTAACCTAACTAGGCCTCTGAATATTTTAGACAGAGACATATTGGATTCTGATTTCT
The DNA here is from genome assembly GCA_030159135.1 of Actinidia polygama. Lineage (NCBI taxonomy): Eukaryota > Viridiplantae > Streptophyta > Magnoliopsida > Ericales > Actinidiaceae > Actinidia > Actinidia polygama. Next base: position 4,026,724 of record BRYF01000016.1, on the reverse strand, counting down.
GAGTACTCTTACCAATTTTTTCCCTTACAAAAATGCCAACAATAGAGTGCCTTAGTTTTCAAGTCTCTACATTTTTTCCTTCCTTTCCAAAACAAATCTTGCCTTTTCTCTCAAAACCACTAAAACCCATCAAATCCAACCACCACAGCCGTCGCCGGAAAATTCACGATGCCGTCAATTTCCGGAGAAACCATATGCGTCACCGGTTTCATCGCCTCGTGGATGGTCAAATTACTCCTCG
>BRYF01000016.1:4001483-4006483 GCA_030159135.1 Actinidia polygama | reverse complement strand
GTTGATTGGCTTTAAAAAATAAATAAAATATAATTTGTCCAATCAACCCCAAAATGGGTGGTTAGCAAGAGGTCACGTGAGATATTACCACGGTCGCGCTCCCGTGGGATCACTACTCTTCAAGACAGATCGGTCCATCTTGTATACTTGAGAACTTGCCTTGGGCTCAGTTTCGCATGAATCTTATTTTTGAGATTCGTTAGTTTTTTCATTTTTAGTAAATAAATTTATCGTTCGATCATAATTTTATATTTTCTAGGTTTCTTGTGATTATAGAAATATGAATTTATAAAAAACTTAATCAAATTAAATTTTTTTTTTTACCAAAGACAAAAAAAATTAACTAATTTGTTAAAAAAATATATATTTTTGGTCTTTACGTAAACTCTTTTCATCAAGAAAAACTGAAAAAATATAAAATTCTGATCAAACAGTTAAAAAGTTCATTAAAGACAAAAAACTCGAGAACCGTAGCTAAAAAATCTAAAAAAAACTAGGTCAAATTAGCCTTAGCTTCTATTATATTTTAGAAAGTAACCCACCTCATAAAGACGCATAAATATCTCATTGGTCATGCAGTTTTTTTTTTTTTTAATGACCATTTAAATAACTTAATAATTTAACCACCTCTTTTTACTATGCTTGCTTTTCAAAATATGTTAGCATTGTGAAATGCTAACGCAGCAACATCCCATATTGAAGAAGACGGAAGATAGGGACATAGTAAAGGGACAAAGAGAATCGAAAGCCAACAAGATTTATAAATTTGACCCAGTTTTGATCATATTATTGAACCTGCAGTGGACCCAATCGATATTATTCTTGCAGTATCGTGCACCCAAAATCCGAAAAGGAGAGGTGGAGCCCCTTTTAATGAATTAATAATATCTAAATCTTGATGAATTTGTAGAGGAAAAACTAAAAAAAAAAAATGATAGGAAAATAAAAATGAAGTAGAAGTGGTGGTTTATGAGTAAGCAATCCCTACCCAGCTACAAAATCCTATTCTCTCATCTTATTTGGGCAATGAATTCCATTCATTGTTAATATGATTCTTATTCATCCTTAATGTGATGAATATTCACTCCATTATGTATTACTCTTAATATTTTTTTGGAAACTATCCTTAATCATTATTGACAAATATTTCTTATATTCAAATCCGAATATAAGTAGCATTATGAGCAATGAATTTGAGATATTAAGACCCAGTTAGAGTTGGGTTTTTTGAGTTAATTTAACTGTTTTGATTTTTGATTTTTTCGTTTTCAGTGAATTTTTTTCGCTATTAGATCAAAAATTTCTTGATGAGAGAAATTTGAAAATATAATTTTTTTGTTTAAATATGAAAAAAAAATTACACCTTCAATTGTTCTTCGTCGGACAAAAACAGGGGATGAACAATCAGCTCGCGGTTTGCCATATTACCAACGAGGCATGAGAACAAGCTTGCAACCAAGATCTGTGGCAAAAATCTCTTATGGACTCCAAGTCTCCAAGCATGATGAATGAAGGCTTCTAGTTCTTCGTCAAAAAGATTGGATCTGCAATTGACTTCATTCTTCCTGGATGGGCAAATAAACCATTCTGTAAGAGTCAAAATAATCCCATTTGAGTTTACAAAGGCAAAGAATCTTGACACTGAAGTGAGGAATTTGTGTCATGAAATGGATATGGGCATTGATCCTAAAACCAGATCTGCATTTTTTTTTGTGGGTGGGGGTATTGATCCAATGCATATGATGTGTTTGAAGAAATTATTGTTGGAATGTCCCACGTCGCTCAATTATGATTGTTTGAAGAAATTAGTGTATGACTGCCTTAGTTCATGGGGTCTATTAGAATTTCTCACATCGCCCAATTATGACCCATCTTTTAAGAAATTAAGCTAAACCTTATTTCAAATCTTTTTCATACAACATCTTGGGCTTGGGGGCTTGAATCTTGATCCCTTGTTTTTATTTATCTATCTTTTCTATTAGAAAAAAATTAAAATAAAGGAGAATAATTTCTTGTATCATTCCATTAAAATATTACAGAATTTATACATGAGTTAAAGGTAATAAAAAGAAAAATCAAATCAAATATAATGCTGATAATAAGAAACAAAATTAGGAAACTACTAAAGGTGAAAAATATCCTAGGATTTTTCTAGAATATTTTTAACACTCCCCCTTAAGTTAGAGGGTAGATATCAATCAAGCTCAGCTTGACATAGAGGACTAAAGCGAAGACAAAGAAAAATGCTACCGAATAAACTGGAAGCTCATGCAAATCACAAAAAGAAGCTATGTCAGCGATACGAGATTCGGCAACACAAAAAGACCCAGAAAAATAAGAACTAAGATATTATTGGCACAAGATAAAAGTTAACGAGACAAGGCTTAATCAGATCAGTCGAACAAATACTAAAGTAGCTGCCGGAGAAAAATCAACAGAAACAACTGAAAGACCCTAACGGGCAAAAGCGCTGAAATATCGACGACAAAGGCTATGCGAAGCAGCAAGAGGTTGTGCAGAGATAGCAAATGCCCAAACGAAAAAGAGTCCTCAAGATATCGACGACATAGAAACCACGATAGCGGCAATGAAAGAAAACTCGAACTGAACCATGAACAAAACCGACTGAGTACGTGGCAATGACTTTTGGCCACCAGTTGGTAGCGATGGACAGATCGACGAAATCCGAGCTTAACGGTATGATTGTTGAACGGATAACGTCATATAGAATATGGGCGACGATAAAAAAAATATCAGATAATATTCAGGCAACAGCAGAGCTATCGCTGACGGCGAAAGCAGAGAAGGCTGACCAATAGCAATGTCACTCTAATACCAAAAAAAAAATTAGAATAAGGAGAATAATTTCTTGTATCATTCAATTAGAATATTGAAGAATTATATATGAGTTAAATGTAATAAAAAGAATTAAATTAAATCAAATACTGATAATAAAAAACTAAATCAAAAAATTAAAAATTATCTTAAGATATTCCAAGAATATGCGAGAATATTCTCTACACTATTTGTCTCTTTCCCACCGTGTTTTGAGAAAGGGTAACCCAGAAACCGTGCCAGAGAAAGATATGGAACCTGAGTTCTGAACCTGTAAGGCATTAACCAAAGTTAAAGTTAATTAAAAATAAACACGTGTCAAAATTGTAATGCCGGTACATAGGATTCGCACAAATAACCGATACAGGTGATCTGAAGCCATAGGAATCTACCATGAAGGATCCCAAAGTAAAGTACTTCAAATAATGGAAGTATGAAAGAGAAAGGATGTAAACATCCTCCAATTCTCATGGACAGGTGGAATGTCACTGATAGAGAGACTGAAATTGAAGTCAGATAAAGACAACTTTAAACCGCCATGCCAAATGGCCCCACAAACCCCTCTCCATCAGTTTAGGGTTTGGCAAATTATGAGTTTATTTTAAGTTTATATTGATGGTTCTAACTGTTCACATTTAAGGATAATTCGATAATTATTATTTATACAAAAATTATAGTTGATCAGGTATCGATTGATAGCCATTTGGCTTGGATATGAAGTATAATTTTCAAAATAAATCATTCTTTTTCTTGAGATAAATGTAATCCGATCACGTAATGACTCATTCTCGAGTAACTCAATTTTCTTTACGGGTGAGCTTCTCAACCAGTCTATATATCTATGTAGAACTTGTGGTACATCACATGTAATGCCGTAAACAAATTTAGGTTATACATATCTATCTAAGTCACATAATTCTCGCAACTATATTCGTTGTAGATCTGAAACGTATGGTAATGTTCCGAATAGATTTGCAACTATATATTTGTGTAGTTCTTGTCGTATGTCACACGTAATAATGTGACAAACAAACAAATCTAGGTTATACAAATCTAATTACAAATATAGGAGATTCGAATTAAGGATCAAGAAAATAAAACTCAAAATCTTTCCCGTTCAACCAAGTCTACTAATTGGTTAGAAGTAAATTGAATTAGGATGGAAGGTCTCTGACCATTGATCTTGGAGTTAGTATAACCAAGTGCAAATTGCACCACAAGAATCTGTAGTGTGTATAACTTGAAGAGACACCCACCAATGGAGTTTGGATCTTCTTAAGTGCTGGAGCTGTGGAGTGTTTTTAGAGTATATTAAACGATGTCATTTTGTAAACTTCAGGATCAAAACAACGTAATTTTAATTAATAGTAAACGATGTCGTTTCATGATTAGGACCTTAAAATAGGCAAAACGATATCATTTTGTATACACCCCGCACTCCATAGGATCCGAATCCAACCTAATGAACCACTGAATAATTCATGACCAGCTTTCACACGCAACCCAAATGAATCAACATCACATGATCTGACAAGGAACCCCATCTAAACTTGCCAATTGTTGCTTTGTAGTACTCAATCATTCTCAACAGCTAAAACACCCCCCCTCCCCAACGCCCAAGCATTTCCCAGCTACTAGTTTATCAATTGTGTGAAAATATTTTTTCACACGATTCTATTTCAGTTTATGAGTTAAAAATAATTTTAAAATTTTTAAAAATATTTTAAATTTTTAAAAAAATTTTGTTTTGATACTTTAGCAACTCCTACGTTTGAATAATTAAATTTTTGTTATAAATTCATACCCCTCTCTCTCTCTCTCTCTCTCTCTCTCTCTCTCTCTCTATATATATATATATATATATATATATATATATAAAAGAGAGGTGCTTATGGTTGGTTGGACTGGTCGTTGGATCTTCGATGCCACATATAAAAAGTTTGGTTTGAATAAGAAGTACAAATAAATTCTCCTTCACATAGACCCAACCGATGCTGACCACGACACACTCGGTTTGAGCACCTTGTGGTTAGCAAAATAGGAAATGGAATAAGATATGAAAAATGGAAGCAAAACTACAATACAATATTCGTATATAAAAAAAAATTTATTAAGTTTCTTAATAGATCTATAACAGTCTCATTGAATTTAAGCCAAATTACTAT
>BRYF01000016.1:3983983-3991483 GCA_030159135.1 Actinidia polygama | reverse complement strand
AGATGATTCACTTGCGTATGAGTTTGGTACCCATCATTCGAAAACTTTTGATGCTCTCCGATGGAAAAGATCCCTACGTTGTTGATGAGAACGTTCAAGGGTTTTGAAATCGAATTCCACGCTTGCGAAAATCTAACAACGGATTCTAAGGAGAGAAGATTAAGCTCCATGACATCGATGTTTAAGGCAAATGTACCAGACTTGTGGCTCTACCACTTTTGGATTAAGTTGTACGTGGGATGCAGTCGGGTTTCTTACTGCCATAATGACACATGCCCCCGAGTCAGCCAATTGCCCGGCTCTTTCAAACCCGATTCCACTGGGGGAACTGGTAACGATACAGGTAAGATCATTCAACGGAGGTAACGGCAGTGGATTTTTGAGATTTCTTGCTGTAATTCTCTTGGAAAATACCTCATAAATCACATGATACCAACCTTCAAGCCATTCCATCCAACTCAGTCCTCGCTTGTCTTGCGCGGACAACGATAATCGCGAAGGTGAAGCTATTGAGGCCCTGTTTGATAAACTTATTAGGCCACGGGATTGGATTAATAAGGCAGTGGGGCCCCTAATCTTGTGTTTGTTTTCAAAACAAATGGTTGGACTAATAGTCCTATGGGACTATGAATCCCCCAAAATGGGGGTATTGGCAATCCCACGGGGGTGTGTGGGATTAACAATCCAATCCTGGCCCCATAGTTGTGTATTTACCACACTGCCCATGGTATTTTCCATTAATTACTACAATACCTTCCATACATAGCCCCCCCTCTCTCTCTCTCTCCATCTCCCAATTCCCATCTCCTGGAGGATTCGTGGACCCAAAGCTGGGGGTCCTCTGATCAGAGACCAAATCGTTACTGCTACTGCTACTGCTACTGCTGCTGATGCGGTCGACTTTTGGGCCGTTGGCGGTGTCGAAGCCCAAGGTGCGGGTCTGGTGGATCTGGGAATGGTGGAGGGCCAACCTGAGAGCTCGTGGTGGTGATCGGCTCCGGTCGCATACCTCTGCGTCGGCGACAACATCTACGACATCGCCGTGACTCGTGGCTGTGACTTTTCGAATTGAGTCTTTGAATTGAAGAGAGAGAGAGAAGAGGATCCAAAAATAATGGGAGAGGAATTGATGAAATACAAAATATCATCTTCTTCCTAATTCATACCAAAATTAAAAATTTTAATGGCATTCACTCCAATGAGGCAAGGACTAGATCTGATTCATAATCGTTAAAATATTTGGTACCAAATACACCAACACATTCAATTAATTATCAAGTACTAAAGAGAGAAAGGAGATGGGCAAATATATATATATATATATATATATATATAGAGAGAGAGAGAGAGAGAGAGAGAGAAGGATAGAGATTGGGAAGGTCGGGATTCGACGGTGGTGGCGGTGCACCGTCCGGGATGGGGGGTGGGTTAGCGGTTTTTGGTTGGGTTTGGGTTTGGGTCTGGGTTTGGCATGGTTTTGGGGTGGAGGGGCTGCTATGGTGGTTGTGGAGGGGGGATCGCAGTTTGGAAAGGGAAGGGAGAGAAGTGGCGGTTTTGTCCAGTGATACACATTGTATACTTAGAATTGCATATAGAAGATTAGGTATTTATGAATTTTGTCCAAGTTAAAAGAAAATTTAACAGTTTAGTCAATGGAGGCCATTTTTGTGCCCTAATTAATAAAATAATGGGAGAGGAATTAATATAAAAAATCTTAATTTTTGAAATTTATAAAATAAAAAAATACACATGTAATTAGACTATTGATTCTTTAATTGATATAATGATATATTTCGCCTTCATTAATTATTAATAGAAAACACTTATATATGGAAATTCATTTGGGGCGCCAAACACGGTCTAATAGAAGGGTAAATATGTAAATTCAATGTTATAATCCCATCCTACTTGTGTAAATCAAACATGATATTTAACGATCCCATTGTCTAATCCCGTGCAAATCAAACAAGAGGTTGAACTATACCACCTCATTACTAATCCCTACTCATTATCAATCCCAATCCCAATCCCAATCCCAATCCTAATCCTACCCTATTACTAATCCTATCAATCTTATCACACTTATTAAACGAGGCCTGAAGGTCTTATTTAAGCTGCTCACTAACTCTGTTTCTCCATGTATCTGCCATTCGGTGGTTCGATAAAAGATGATATGATAGTAAATCATATGAAATCTTGCAATGCCAATGCCCAAATAAAATACCAAATCTCATCTCCATCATATCAATTGCAAGGGAGCTAGAGTACAACCCCCAAAAAATGGTACACATGGTGTGTTCGTGTATAAACATTATCACAATTGATCGATCGTAATATTCACCACAACCGATTGTAACAACATAAAAAAAAATTATTTTACCACAAAATGTCATAATATTTACTCTAATGATGCACAACAAACTATTTTCTATTTCATGAGTGGATGAAAATCGAGTGCATATCCAGGATTTTCATTACCATTTTCTATTTCATTTAAGTTGATCGGAAGCGACAAATCCTTCATCCAAACACAGAATTGCACAAATTCATAAATGTTGAAATCATTTTGAACGGTTCATAAAATTAAAATAAAAAACAAATGGATCAATAAGATAAAAAAAAATCTAAAAAATATTCTATAATCTTGCTCCAAAAACCTAGGCAGAAATGATGTTGAATGTTAAATATTCCTATCATGTGCTTCCAATATCAACATTTAAAAATAATTTGAGAATAATAATGGACGATAGTTAAATATTTTTTGTTGTTTAATGACTCATTTTATGCCTTTTCAGTTACTTAGAAGAAACTTAAAATAGGAAACATTTAGTTGGAAAAAAAAATAATTCACTAAAGACAAAAAAATCAAAAATAAAGGATTTTAGTGGATTTTTTTTAAATTAAATATTTTTTTTATATTATCAAATCTTACTCGTTAAATAAATAAAATATTAAATTCCGATCAAACGATGATTTTTTTTTCAAAAAAGTTAAAAAAAACACAAAAATCAAAACAGCTCAGAATACTAGTATTGGGTGGGTCTATCACGAAGTTGAAGGTTACGAAAATTTAGAAGTCAAGCCCATTGTTGAGAGAGAATATTAGGTGGTTCTGCACCCCATGATCTTATGGGCTTAGAGCTATGGAGTGGTGCATATCACGAAGTCTATGAGACCCACATCATTGCGTGGCTCTATGACCTCATAATTATGTAATAATTTCTCTATTGTTACTCTCTGGGATTGACACGAGTGATAATCATCTAGCCACAAAGAGTTTTACGAAGCTTTTCGTCTGGGGGTTCAACTTCTACCTGACTGCTATCAATTCTTTTGTTGAACTAGTCCATACAAAGCTATCAATTGGCTCCCTAATTGTGGACGATGGGTTGATCCTCCGAATTCGTCGATACCAAGTTATAAAAAAAAATAATTTCTCAATTGTTGCAACACAAGTTTGAGGTTTAGAGTAATAATACACAAACAAAAAAATCATATAATATTTTTTTTCCTTTTGTACAGAAATGATGTAGCTCAATAGGGTTATTTCACTATAAACAAAAGTGATCCCACCTCCTTGAAGATGCCGTGTTGTACATTGGGTATGGGCCGTATGGCATTTTGATTAAGTTATAGCCCAACTGGATCTGTGATTACCATTCTCTGATATGGGCCTAATCGGTAGGCCTGAGACCAGTCCACTTGGAAAAATGACACATTCGTAGATAGCTTTGGAGATCTTCAGCCATAGATCAAAATATCAATTTCTGTAATTAATTCCATCCGGAAAACAATTCCAACTTGGTTCTAGTCAAATTTTTTTTTTTCCAAAAACAAAAATACTTAAAAAATATCTATATTTTTTACATGTTCAATCATTTTCAAATGATTTGATCATGTGATCGATGAACTTGTGAATGATCCTCTTAACAGATTCTCAAAATGAATTGTTCAGATCATCTTAGTGCTACAAATTAGACCGGAGTCAGTGAGTTCGCCCGGTGTTTGGCCTAGAATTGGCACGGGTTGATTCGGTTCGCTAGCGTAGCCTGACTCGTTTACCCACGGGGGGAGCAACCTCAACCAGGACCGCCTAAATTTTGGGCAAGCCCTGCCTGGCCAACCAAATCCAAAATTATTTTGGGCCAAGCCCGACCCACCCCAAAAATTTTTTTCGACTTGACTGATTCGGTCCGATCTAACCCACCCATTGGGTGAGTTGGTCCTATGGACCAAACTGGGCCAGGCTTTCAGATTTTGGACTGGGCCAAGCCCAGTCCGTCACCTGCGCGGATTGGACTCAGTCTAGACTGATCCCATCCAGGCCCGTAACCAAATCAATTCAGGCCAACCCGACATGTCCCAATTTGCACATCTAGATCACCCATACAGATTTCATGCGGACTTTCAATTTGACAACTTTATTATAAAGTTTAAATTAGAGAAATGTTATCCATTTTAATATCTATCTAGAAGCTGGATAACAAATGATAATTGACAAATTGGGTCACTCATGTAATGATGAATCTAGGTACATTATGGAGTAGTGATATGGGTACCCTAATGTTGCACCCCAAATGCACACCTGGGTGAGGTGGAGCATTTGGATTGGCTGGGTGTGGGGTCCATCCAGTCATGTCAGCCAATCCAAATGTTCCACCTCACCCAGGTGTGCATTTGGGGTGCAACATTGTGATACCTATAGCATTTTCCGTACGTTATGTGTGGCACGACGGAAATGGGCATCCGTGTCCATTAGGGTGTTGTTTTTTCTTGTTATGACATTCGTCAACTCCCACCAGGAGACTTGTCAAATAGACTCCTCCAGAGTCGAATCAGCCTGACTAACAAACAAACAAGTCACCGTTCCAATTTCGGCCACCATTAGATAGTGGTAGACTCCATGGAACATATCACTACCAACTCTAGCCGATAGCGGCTCCTCCGGCGATCGTCGTCCACTTTCTAACCAGTCGTCGTTGCTTTTTCAGTGATCAACGAACAATAATATTTTACAGTTTTAAATATTTTATAAACAGAAAAATTTCACTATTCAAAAACAGTGAAGTTTTCAAAAATATGTTTCTATTAAAACACTAGTACATTTAGCTATAATTTCACAAACACTTCCCTAAACGATTTTCTTTTATCACTTTCATTCCCTCATTCAAAAAGTAAATCATATTAAAATCCTTAACTATTTAATTGTATCACTTGCACACCTTTCATTACTAATATGTTTGAAATAGTGATAAAAATCGATCACGTGTTATCCACGTGCTTAAATTAAATACCCTTATATAAAAAATACTATTATTTTTTATTAAAAAATAAGTCAATACTCCATATACATGCTTATTCAGCAATTATGAGAATAAACTTAACCTTTATTAATAAGTCTTTAAATAAAGTATTGACTTATTTTTTTGCAAAAAATTAGAATATTTAAACATAAAAGCATTTAATTTAAGCACATGGACAACACGTGATCAATTTTTATCACTTATTCAAACAAATTAGTAATTAAAAAAGTATAAGTGATGCAATTAAATAGTTAAAGGGATCAATATGATTCATAAGAGGAGATGAAAGTGATAAAAAACTATAATTTAAGTGGTATTTGTGAAATTAAGCCTATATTATTTATAAAACCATGGACTTTCAATGTTCCAAACAGTTTTGTCCTAATCATGTCACAATTTTATACATTTAGGTAAACTTTCCATAAATAAATTATAAAAAACTTAAACTTAAAAAAGAAAAGGATGAACATAAGCTATGAACATAAGCTGATTTTTGTATATGATGATGTATTAGAATTTGCAATTTCTACTTTCAAATAAAACACCCGTTACAATGATTTTAATTTACCGAAATATCATTACCGTATCATTCTTGTGGTATTTTATGTATATATTTTTCGTAAGAACATTATTTTCTTATTATTTTTGTCTTAAATTAAATACAAAGAGGTGGAGAAATGAACACGACCTCTTTCTAACAGTGGAAGAAGAAATAAAAGACTACCACACAAATTCACCAACTTCATCGTGAATCATGCTTGAAAGGAAAAATTGACTAAGGATTTCAAAACCGACACACCAGAGGATTTTGTTTAGCCTAAATATTTTAGCTGTGTTTTGCTTTAAAAATGTAGTTTTGTTGTCTGTTTAGCTTAATTTTTTTGTTGGGTAATAATTTTTTAGGGCATATTTGGCCTAGATTTTATAGTAATTCAACATCCATTACTGATTTTTTTACTATTTCAGGGATAAAAAAGAGAAGAAAAATTATTTTTTTAATATTATTTTTATATTTTAATAAAAAATTTGAGATTTTTTAGGTAGGTCAAAATGAGGCCTTACTTAATGATTTTTGCTATCCTATCGAGAGTTCAATTTTGCTCAGTTCCATCATAATTGTAGAAATATTAATTGTGTTATAAATTTTGTAGAAGTGAAAATTCAGAATTGATTCCTTTGTTTAGCAATATTGTACGAGAAAAGTTATTACGACCAAGTTTTGGCCAGTTCCCCCCCCCCCCCCTCCTTATTTTTATGATATATTTTAACTGTTTTCATTTTTGAGTTTTTTTATTTTTAGTACACTTTTTACACCATTTAGTTGAAATTTTATAATATTTTTTAAAAATAAAAAATCTTGTTTGAATTTAAATAAAAATTCACTTAAGACAAATAATTTAGCTAATTTATGAAGTTAAAATAACATGAAATTTTTTATAACTTAAAAACTAAAATATCATAGACGTGCAAATTTTTGATCTAAAAGTTAACAAACTTTTCAAAAAATAAAAAAAAACTCAAAAAACCAAAATATATATATAAAACTAACCATACTCTCTTAATTCTCGGCCTAACCATAAGTTTTGTTGAACTTAAAGGAATTTGACATCAAACCAAACCTAGACTTGAGAGAAGACGTCACATCATAACATTAATGGAAACGTGTCAAACTTGTGATCTGTTCAAAGGAAAAGCTCATTTATATTTATGCATTTGAAGTGGGAAGACTGTGGGCTATTGACTTAAAACATACTTATAAAACTCTCAACGACCTACCCTCTTAATTCTTCTTTTCATTAATGTGGGTTGTGTTGACGAAAAAACGAAAGAGAGAAAATCGAGAATAGATGTTTGCGATGACTAATTAGCGGTTAATGATGGTTATATACTTGACGAATTGAACTATAAGATAAGAACAATAAGAAAGGATGGTCTGAGTTGTTTCGGAAACTATTATTTGACGCTCAAATTAGCGACAGTAAATGTTTTAAAGAGAGAGAGTATATAACTTGAGATAACTCAAATTGTGTACCTTTGATGGAGAAATGACTTGGCTTTTTATATTACAGTTCGGTGTGTGCTTGAAGGTATGGACTGATGAGTAGGCGACTGCCCCAATCATACCCATAAGGCATAACTGAGTCATCAACGTTTGGATCAATGCATGTGGGTGTCAAAGAAAACTTCGCCGTGCGAG
>BRYF01000016.1:3923983-3926483 GCA_030159135.1 Actinidia polygama | reverse complement strand
AGATTTAATTAATTTTACGATATTCATATATTTAAGTAAATATGAATTACTTATTTGAAATTTTAAAAAATTTTAATTATGAGAATTTTTATTAATTTAAAATTTGGGAATGTAGCGTTCTTATTTGAATCAAGCACTATTACGGTGCAAGACTGTTATAAGTTTTCAGAATTTAAAATGAATAATTTAGTTTCACTTGATTTTATAAAATCCACGTACCCAAATAAATATGAATCACTGATTTAAAATTCTTGAAAACATTATTTTTGGAGACTTTTCTTGGTCCAAATTTTAGGACCGAAGCGTTTTTCTTTGAATCGAGCACGAGGCTGTTTTAAATTTTTAAATTTTAAAATGAATAATTTAAATTCACTTGATTTTATGATATTCACACACTCAAATATATGTGAACCACTCATTTGAAGACCATAACATTCTTCTTTGAATCGACCGTTGCTACGGTGCTAGACTGCTATGGTGTTAGAATTTGAAATAAAAAACAAAATTCAAAATTGAAAAACTAAAGTACAACTTTTTCTTAAAAAAATTATCATCATTTTTTATTATATTTTAAACGATTCTGCTAACGATATCCTACAGAATAAAAATACATAAAATGTATGTATATTCATTGCAAACTATTAATCCCACTCTATGACACTCACACCCCCTGATTTGACAATTAAATTTTTTTTACTTTTCAATCTTACCCCTCTCCCAAAACTCTAATTGCCATTCACCCCTTAATATTTTTTTTAAATATCATCACCTGGTTATTTATTAAAAAAGTTAATTATTATTTTTATTTATTATTTACTTTCATCTTCTGAATTTTTATATAATTTTTTTGATAAAATTTTATAAATTTTTTTACTCCCACCTCTATTTTCTTATAAAAAAAATTATGGATCAAAAATTTTGTTTCTTTTTTTCTAATTAAAAGTTTATTTTTTTATTAGTTTTTTTAATCTTTTTTTAATCAGTTTTGTGTTTTTTTTCTTATTTTTTTAATCAGATTTTTTATATCAAATTTGTTTTTTTTTATTTTTTTTTGGATAAATAATTTTTTATTATATGTTTGTAATTTTTTATTTATTTTTTAGTTATAAATTTTGTGAGTCATTATTTATAAAAATTTTAAAAAGTATAAAAATATGGATCAAAATAAAAAGTCTATATAAATTTTGATCCATATTTGTATACTTTTTAAAAATTTTATAAATAATGACTCCTAAAATCTAAAAATAAAAAATAAATAAAATATTACAAATATATAATCAAAAAAATTATTTATCTAAAAGATAATAATAAATAAATAAATAAATTTGATAAAGAAATTACAGAGGGAGGGAGAGAGAGAGAGAGGTGGGGGGTTAATTTGGTAATTAAACAGGGATACAAGGGGTAGGGCCCAGGAGGGTGTGTGTCGGGGGATGGGATTAATAGTTCTCATATTCATTGTGAGTTACATTTTAGAATGTACAAGTATTTTATAGCTTTCTTAACTAATTTCACGGGATCGCTGTTAGCATTTTTACTATTTTAAGTTTTACAAGTGGTAGATTTACTTTTATTATTTTGGGTTAAAAAAATTTCGTGTTTCTATAACGCTATGCCACATTTCACTTTTACCCTTTTTCATAAATTATAAATTACTGTAATTTTATAACCATATGGTGAAATAAATTATAAATATGGTTATGGATCGCTGTATGGACACGTGGCACGACGCATGGCGAACACATGGTGACATATGTCACCATGCATGAAAAGTGGCGCATGACTGTGCATGAAAAGGACCGGAGTTCGTATTTAAATCATAACTTTCTCATACGATATCTAAATTACGTGATTTAAGTTGCGTTGAAAAGTTGTTAAAATTATCTAGAACTTTTATTTAGAAAATTATTTCAAATTCAGAATCTAAACAGCCCAAAATTAATCTTCAATATAAGTTACAAAAACTCTTATCTATTTTTATCTGATATTTATATTTTATCTATTTTTTAGATTATAAAACTTTAACAAGTACGATTAAGAAGTGATTTTTTTTTTTGGGTAGTGCCATCCATTAACAACAAAATAAGACTTTTTCAATTCACTTCATTGAGTTCTCTAGACTGAGGTGGCATTCATTGAGTGGTTCTCTGTGAGTTCTAAGTATTACGGGACAACCGTAAAGAAATTTATCTCTACGATTAATTTACTTGTTTGTCATTGTTTTATCATGCTTCACAAATCTGGGGCTAAAAGGCCAGTGGGTTAAACAGTTGAACGCCCAATTTGATACATTAGATCTCTAGTTGGATTATTTTTGTCTTCAATAACTTTTTTTTTCTTTTGATAGTTTTTTTTAATCCGTCCTTTTTTAAAACAGTTGAACGCCCAATTTGATACATTAGATCTCTAGTTTTTTTTAATCCGTCCAATTCCATCGTCTTCTAGCGGACCAATTAAGACCGAGGAAAAGCCACCAATCACTAGATCCGCCCCCCACATT
>BRYF01000016.1:3898983-3901483 GCA_030159135.1 Actinidia polygama | reverse complement strand
GTAGTGACGGCCATCTACAGAGACTTGATAGTGGCTGTTCAAAGTGCCTAAAGTCCAATCTATATTGAACAGCCGTGAGTTGATTAAAGAGATTTAGATGTGGAGAACATTCAGAATGGTCTTCATGAGAGTATCCCTTTTTCCGTGAGTTGATTAAAGAGATTTAGATGATGATGAGAAAGTGCAACAATTCAGTATCTTTCAAGCCAAGAAAAACAAACAAGTGCGTTGATTTTCTCGCAAAACATGGAGAAGATCAGGACGAACCACTAATTATTCTGGAGGAACCAATCCAAAATCTATGACGCCTCCTGAATGCTGATCGTGTTGGAGTGATCTTTAATAGGGATGGCAACAGAGCGGGTTCGGGATCGTCCCAATCCATCCCCACCTCGATTAAGAAAACCCTCTCCTACTCCTGTTCCAAACCCGTGACGGGTTGGGACTCAAAATTTCATACCCGCCCCGTTTATTTTTTTTAATTATATATATATTTTTTTATAAACGTTATAAAAAATATCATTATTGATATATATATATATATATATATATATGGTATTATTTAAAAAATAATAATTTTGTCTATTTAAATTTAATCGGGGCGGGCGGGTTCAGGTTTTAGTGCCCGACCCCGTGACGGGTTACCATTTTTCCCCCATAACCCGCCCTGCCCCCGTTTATGTAGACCCCAACCCCGCCCTATTAGGGTCGGGTTAGGTCAGGTCGAGAACTCGGTTATTCGGGTTAAATTGTCATCCCTAATTTCTAATCCTGTTAAATGTTCTTTTGTATGTGAACTCGTTTTTTATTTTCAATAAATCAACAAAAAAACATATGTTGCCAATCAGGGACTTTGTTATGACACTTCAATTCTAGAATTTTTTTATTATTCATTTGATTAGAGTAAAAATTATGATAGAAAATAAAATGAAAAAAAAAATTACTTTTCTATATGAATTCGAATGTGAAGTTAAATAAGAGTTGGTTACGTTCACTAGAAAAGTAGTTTTTTCTTGTATTTTTTGACAAGAAAGTAAAGTGCTAAAAGCCATTTAAGACCCTGTTTGGGATAGATTAAAAAAAATTATTTTTTTCACTTTTTGATAAAAAAGATAAAGTGGGACAAAACAAAACCACTTAAAAAATCCAAATAAACTCACACAAGAAACCCAGGGTTTATAGCAAAAAGCAAACTGAAAAAATCCTAACCCAAACGGGGCCTAAGCAGACTGGTCTGGGTAGTAGAAAAAAATAAAATTTCTGGCCCTTTTCACAATTTTCATATTATTTACATAAGGAAAAAAAATCAGTGGCTGACCTGGCCCCGACCTAATAGTCCAACCCAGGGTGACAATTTACTTACTGGTGATGATTGATAAAGCCAAACAGGACCTTAACTATGGACTCAGATCCGTGACGGATCTATTCGTTGCCGTTACGACGACGGCACAAAGCGGCCAATTACGGCATCGCCATTTTCACACACTAGTGAAACGCGGCGTCAGTATTACGTCAACGTTCACCAACCACGGGCGGGACCCACAAGGCACCCGATGTGAGCTGCTCGATCACCTATTTTTACATGGGACCTACCAAACCAATTTTTTTGGCTTACTGATAAATAGCACTTTCCACCCTCTTTTTCAGTCAATTATCAATGTAACATTTTTTTCTTCTCAATTAACGATATAGAACAAGGTATTTCTTGAAAAATATTACGTGACACTTAATTGAATGATAGAGGACGGAAGATAGAGACATATTTGGAATTCTAACAGAAAAAGAGCACATATATAAAAGTGTATTTTTATAATAAAAATAAAAAATATTATGTTTGATATTAATTTACACCTTTAAACCAAAAATGCAAGGGAATTAACTGATACATTAAAAGTGAAAAGTACAATATGAGATTTAGGTAAGAAATATAGGGACTTAAAGTATAATTTACCTTGGATAAGAATTTGATCATCCAGCGATCGACGTGGGTAGGCGTTTGTAGGTCACCGTCTCACCAACTTCGCCATACCCCTCGCTCTCTCTCTCTCCTCCAACTTCTATAGTAAAACTCTCTCTCTCTCTCTCTCTCTCTCTCTCTCTCTCTCCATTACAATGCTTCCTCTCGCTCAACCCCCGTGTATGTGTATGTGTATATGTATATGTCTATATATAGATATAGAAATTGTCTTTGCGCAGTAGGTGAGTGCGAAAACATTTATGAAAACTCCCATTTTTTGTATAAATCTCGACCAATTTCGACCAAATCCACACCCACGCTACTTGCCTCTCTCTCTCTCTCTAGGTTTTCAGTATCATACTCGTAAGCACATACATTGGTCTCGTTCAGTTCAACCATTTCACAGGTAAAAATTGTTCGTTTCAAATTCCATTCCATTCCTTGTTCTCCAAATGCAACAAAAGGCTAATTTCTTGGATAAATAAAGTGTATTACCGCATTTAATCGCTTCTGAATCGCAAAACCCTTAAGTTTCCGCGATCT
>BRYF01000016.1:3861483-3863983 GCA_030159135.1 Actinidia polygama | reverse complement strand
TCTTAATAAAATGAAGAATAAGAAAGGTATAAGGGTTGGTCATTTTGACCCGCCCCGTATGGGGCTTTCTCAACCCGAAAGAGCACGGATCGAGATTGGGTTTGAATTTTTTCGATCCACAGCGGGTTCGGATCGGGACAGGGGGTAATACATTATCCGACCCTACCGTAGAAGTGTGCTAGCCATCTAATTGTTTGGCCCAAAAAAATATTGGCAAGGTATGGCCCAACAACCTAACAACTGGGTGTGCAACTGAATGATCTTCAGGGGCAGCTAATTGGGCCTATGATCTGCCACTCTAGGAACGCAAGAGATTACCTGGCCCGTTGTTTTGGCCACCTAGGCCCATCTGTCCCATTTTCAAGTTTTTTTATGGGCTCTTTTGTGAATTTTTTTCATCTTTTTGGTTAATTTTCTTTTATTTTTCAGGATTAATATTGTTTTTTTAGTGACTTTTTTTTTTATTTTTACTCATCCTATTCTTCTAATGGAGATAAATGCATTCCATATATAGTAGGTATATTTTCAAAGGCCCTTTTTTTCGCAAAAAGACGCCATCATAAAGAAATTTTACAAATTTACAACCGCTTCATTCAACATGTGATTTTCTATGCAAAAAAATCAACGTGATACACGAAGATTGTTGGGAAAATATTAGTTGTATTTTCAACCGTATGCAGAGCCAATCAGTGGCGGAGCTAGAAATTTTATTCAGGGGGGTAGCCATTGAAAAAATATTTTGGGGGGCATTTATAATTTTTGAGAGGGGCCAAATTGAATTTTTTTTTTTTTTAAACTATAGGTAAAACAAAATTCTAAACTTGAAGGGGGACAGCTGCCCCCCTCTCGGCCTTAGCTGCCTCTGCCAATGGAGCTAATGTTTTATGATCTATGAATGGATTGTCCTGTCCGGCCCTGCGCACCTACGCAATGGCCTTGCGAGGACTTCTCAATAGAGCTAAAAAAGCCTAAAGAGACTCTCCACAGTGTATGCAACATGGATGAAGCTTGGACTGTCCGAACTCCCATCTATTATCTATACATGGGACGCTAAGACAAACATCAAACTCCGATGTAGTACCCCGTCAATAGGGGTGTAATCGGTTCGATCAGTTCATCTTCGAGAAAAATCACGAGTCATAACTAAATTTTTTGGTTTATAGAATTGTGAAACCAAAATCTATAATTCTAGTAGAGAAACCGAACCATTCGGTTGAGGGAATTCGATTTAGTTTTTCAGTTTTTTAGGTTATTTTTTTATTTTTTGGGTCAATTTTGGGGGCCTCCATAAAAATATCCACCTAATCATCAGATTTAAAACCAGTAAATGTAATAATTAAAAAGTTCAAAACAAAAAAGTTAATAGTTTACAAATCACATTAACACTTTAACAAGTTCAACATTTACGAAAGAAAAAAATAAATAATGCAGATAACGGTAACTAACAGTAACAGATGAGAAAATCAAGTGTAGTAGATGAGTATGAAGTATAGAGTACTGTTACTGATTGCTTTCAATGGAGTATAGAGGAGAGAGAGAGGCCCTGCTGTCGTTGGAGCAAAAGGCAGATGAGAATATGAAGAGGCATTAGGGTTTAGGTGTGGCTGCATAGAAACTAAGGGATGAGATTAAAATGAATGGTATACATGGACGATCAATATTAGATTTAGTAGTAAATAGATAGCTAATTTGATTCGGTTCGATTTTTATTGATTTAGTACATCACAAAACAAACCCGAACTGAATTTTTTTTATTATTGGATTTTAAAAATCAAAATCTCCTAACTAGCAGTTAAAATCAAATCAAATCGGATTTTCCCCCAATTTTTTCTGTCGATTCGATTTTCTCGATTTTTCTGGCACTACTACCCATCAATAACCGTTAACCATTTGTATGGAAAGTGATTGTGTGAAATTAGCAACTTTAGAGGCAAAAATTAACTATCATTGTTCCTATAATTTGACCAAAGTTTCACTTTGGTCCTTATAATCTTAATTAAGCAATTAGGAAATTATAATTTCAATCTAGTTCTAATGTCCCTCCGTCAATAACCTTTCATCATTTAGATGAAAAGCAAGTACTTGAAGCTCACATGACCAGTTTTAGAAGGAAATTTTAACACCCCTAATCCATGTAGTTCGATCAAAATGAACCATAAAGTTAGTCATTTTGAGTTTGTCCTGTTTAATTCCGTCCAAATTGCTAACAATTATTGACGGAAGAATTACATCAGGCTCCGTTTGGAACCAATTTTTTTCCAGTTTTTCGGCTGGTTTTTATTAAGCTTATTAGCAAAATAATCAACCAGAATTAGCTTTTTTGCTTTTTTTTTTAGCTAAAGTAAAGCCAGAAAAGCAAAAAAACTAAAAGATCTTAGCTTTTCAGATAGCAAACTTAAAAAAAAACTTAATTTTTAAACATTGCCAAACGGAGCCTCAGAACCATCTTAAAACATTAGGGGCTTAATTATTCATAATAAATCTATAAAAATCAAAGTGA